>JAVJIF010008853.1:0-89699 GCA_038442645.1 Agave tequilana | reverse complement strand
AACAGTTTGGTATTTCTATAACTTATAGATTGCTTAAGTCTTGCAAAAAATTTTCAAATATTTCTTTTCTTTTCAAAATACATTTCAAAAAATACTAACACTTTATTTTTTTCTTTATGAATTTTGTGGGTGTAATCTTTGAAATCCTTACGAGACAAAACTCGTCCTCTTGGCGTAACCTAGAGGGTAACGGCTTGTTGTACGTGCTAAGTGCAACCATGATTCTTACGTAAGTGAGTTAGGATAGCTCTATAGTTTTACTCGAGGACGAGCAAAAGATAAGTGTGGGGATGTGTTGGGACACATATATTGCATAAATGTTATTACATTCCTACATATATTCTGTAATAATCTTGCAAATAACTTGTCTTAACTTCTTAATCATGCAGGATATGCTCAAATATTGGAGATAAGATTAGGCCAACTAAATCAGATTCTGAGGAGATTTAAAACACAACCAAAGATTAGTACGTATTAGAAGATAACTCAGATCAGAGAAGATCAAGTTGGTTGACTGAAAATCAGGGATAACGTCAGATTCGACTCCGAATTGAAAAACTAGCAGTAGATAAAGGAGAATCAGGAATCTACGGATGCAAGCACCTTAGATCTGGCCCTACGGCTAATCATTACCGCAGAAACGTGACAAAATCGTGTTTCCGCGGCCATGTCACGGATCAGGGGGAACGCCATCTCCCCCTGTCTTCGTACGCTCTTTTCCTTCTCCTTTTTCCTATAAATATTGGGATTTCTGTAAAGAAATTTACACCAAAGGGCTGTAAAGGCTATTTTAGAGAGAGAAGTTGTGTTGAGTTATAATACAGGATTGGAGAGTTTGTAAACGACAATTTATGAATGAAATACAGTATTCTTCCATCTCAATCGTGCACCGTTCTTCAGTCTAAGCTTTCTCTAATCCTTTCTCTTATTTTTGTGATGCAATTCTATTTCTTTATGATGTCCTTTTATACTTACATTAATGTTGTCATCTTCTATTTGCAGCCTCTAAACTTCTTCTACCCCTTTTGTTTCAATAACATTTGGAGAGGACGACAAGTCTTGTGCCAATTCCAGGTTCAATCTTTCTTCTCCCTTTCTTTCTTATTTCTTCATTCGCTTATTTCACTTCACCTTTACATTGGTTAGTATTCTTTTACTTCTTTTTTCTCTACTTAACTTAGTTCTTAAGCAATAGAGACTCAAGTTCTCAAACAATTACCACACCTTTCTTTAAAGAACTTCTCAAGTAGATTAAGGATTAATTTAGATTTTTAAAGCAAGATTAAACGAGTCTCTGTTGATTCAACTTTTACCTTGCCACTACATAATTTTGTTAAAAAAAATTCTATCAAGTTTAGGTTTTTCATAACTTGTACCTGGTTTAAACAATGATAGATTTCATCATGAACTTCGAACCGCGAAAACGTACGTTCCATCCACATACATCTATATATGAGTAAGTCAAGTTGTTATTGAAAACTGAAGATGAGACCAATGAGTTATGTTTACAGTAGGTCCCGTACATCCCAGGATCACGGCCCAGGATGTTCCGGTGCTGACCCAGAACCTGTCGCTGGGTAAACAGGAGGTGGATTTTATTGTATCCCATTCAGAATGTAATAGGAGGTAGGGAGCCAGCGCTTTCCTCGGATACCTGGAGGCCCTCAGGAAGATCCAGAAGTTTTAGCTGCACTACATAACTAATACAACTGTAAACATTTCATCACTTGAAGTCCATCAGTTTTTTCGTACTCGATATAGTTGATCTTTTTATAGTTTATTATGTAATATCATTTACGGGAATAGCACGAGCATGATAGGTGGAATTCAGGAGTACATGATACTAAGGATACATGTTACTGTATATAATATAGGATGCAAGACAGATTTACGAAATATGATAATCACAAATCAAGTGGTAATATATCAGTGGCAGGTAATTAGTGATACCAACAGATGTCAAGTGATAAACAAGAAGGTGCCAGGTGGTAGCATGCAAGAGTAAGGTGTCAAGTAATAGCATGCCAAGTAATAAGCACAGTAAAATATCACTATCGTATATTATAATACAGGAAAATGGTACCAATATAAAGATCATACGAATATAGGAAAACGATATCGGCACGGGGATCGGTACGAATACAGGAAAATGGTACCGACATAGGGGATTAGTATGAATACCAAAAAACAGTATAGTTTTGAAAAACAGTATAAGTAAAGATTTTAAACTCTTCACAACCATCACTAAATAATAATTGTTGAATTATCAAGCAGGTAAGAGGGTGAGCAAGTAAGCGAACATCCAAGTGGAGCTAAGCAGAGCTGGAGCATAGCTAACATATAACACTAGACGCCATCACGCTTAGGGTTGTTATCACTCACAATCGCTAAACGTAAGTGTTGAAATATACGTATGAACGCCATATTATACTCACAGTACAGCTGTGCTTACGGAGTAACTACGCTTGAACAGAGTTAACGGTAAAGTGCTGATGCTAGATCCACCTACCAGTGTAGCATATAAAAATTCTAGAGAACTTTAAAAACCTCAGAGAGGTTAAACCCAGAGGTTATAGTATAGAACCGCAGTGCGATTAAGCCTGGAGGCTGAGTAGTACCTGCAGAGATGTTAGTACTAAACAACACACATGCATATATGAATAACAGGCAAAAAACAGATAAGCGAGTGGGCCCGGGCTGAGCAAGTAGGAGTTATAGATAGACCATACCTGATGAGGCTATGCAATTAAGCTCGGCTCACAGATACACGGTATAGCTAGTAAACCCAGGGGTTTGAACAAAAGCGAGAGCGTAGTAAGCCATGCCTGATGAGATGTCCATAGGCTATTTACGAAGTCACATAGCTTAGCTAAGCTTCCGATGAAACTAGAAAACCCAGAGGGTTTAGACTGAAAATTGATATAGAATTGCAGAGCAGTTAAGCCCGGAGGCTAACGACCATGAAGGGTCGTCCACGCTTGATAATTGTGCAAATCACAACATATACATGTACAGAAATTTAAACTACATGTTACAACCATTCATCCCATGAGTACAAATACATTATCGATACACATCACACTGGTATAAAACACATTCACAATACCATTACAAAGCCACTAAAATGATGATATAAACATAATATCACAAATACGCCAATTCCATAGTTTATACAAGTAAATTACATCAACCCATCGAAGCGGGGAAAACCAATAATTGAGGCGAGGACATTCGCCTAAAATCTTCAGAAACACCGTGAAATCCCAGAAACTCGGAAACTCCAAACTCAACGCTATACGCGTTCAAGTATATAATTATAATAATATAAAGAGGAGAGAGAGAAGAAATTAAGAGAGAGAAAGGGAAATCGAGAGAGAGGAGAGAGATAGAATAAAAGAGAGAGAGAGAGGGGAAATTAAAAGAAAGAAGGGGCAACAGCCCCTCTTCATGCACATGGCCTGGGGGCTCACGGCCTGGTCGTAGGCCGGCAGCGCAGGGGGGTAGCCGTCGATGGCGCCGGCCACCGAAGGAGAAGGGGGTGAGGTGTTTTGGTTGTGTTGGAGGTGATGGGTGGAGATTATGGTGGTGATGAAATTGAAGGAGGAGGTGATAAAATTGAGGGAGTGGAGGAAGGAGGAGGTGTGGGAGGTTGAGATTAAGTAGGAGGAGGAGATAATTTGGAGGTGGTGGAGGAATTGGAGAACATGGTGATATTGAAGAGCTGGTGGTAGGATTTTAAAGAAGATGGTGGATGTGGTGGTTGTGGGGGTTTTGGAGATCGAGATGGAGGTGATCTTGGAGGTGGAGTGATGGAATTGAAGAGGAGATTGTTTGTGGTGGATTAAAAAAGGAGGAGGAGGGAATGGTGGGGATTTGTAGAGGATGGTGATTTTAATGGTGGAGGAAGGAGATGAAGATGGTGGAGGAAGGAAATGGAAAGGGGGGATGGCTGGAGTGGGGGCGCCATGGGGAGTTCACCAGAGCAGGGGAAGTCGGCGACGAGTGGGTGGTCACGGTGGTGGGTGGTCAACTGCCAGTGAAGGAGAAGAGAGAAAGAGATAGATTGAGAGAGATTAGAGAGAAAGAGAGTGAGATTAAGAGAGAAAGAGAGAGATTTAAGGGGAAAGGGGTGAGATGAACCCCGCGTTCAGCAGGGGAGACCCGCGTCGAGTCTGGACCTGAACCCAGGTTTGGACTTGCGTAGGGTAGAGAGAGAAAAGGAGGAGAGATAATTAGTGGGGAGGAGAAGATATTTTGGGGAATTTTTATGTGGTGGGAAAAATTTGAGGAAAGTAAAATGGAAAGAATGAGTGGAGGAGAAATTGGAAAAGAGAGAAATAAAGGAAAATACCTGGGTAAATGTCCGAAATCTCGGAAAATGTCGAAAACAGTGGAAAAGCTTGGAAAATGAAGTAAATCGAAACGATCCCAAAAATTCATAAAAATATTAAATATTATATTAAGGTCCACGTGAAATCAAATTTCAAAAATTTAATTCTGTTTTCAAATTAAAAATCTTGAAATCAACCAACGATACTGGTCGACACCAAATTCGGTCGAATTTCGATAAATTCAGAAAATTTTCAAAAATGCGTTGAGATAGAAAATGTGATTTTAAGGAATAATATAATGCAATTTCTAAGAATTCAAATTTGTTTGTAAATTAAAATCTGAGAATAGATCGGCGCAACTGGTCCAAACCGATTTTGAAGATATTTGAAATTTAATTCAAAAAATCTAGAAAATCATGAAAAACTAAAATATTAGAAATCATGTTTAAAACTAAAATTGATCAAAACTGACTATCAAAAGGTCAAATCCATTAATACACTGGATTGGGTCTCTAGTTCCGACTCAGGTTGATTCTGAATCCAGGAATTCGGATGCAAATATCAAACGATGATATAAATAAACATAAAATAAAAATATATACAAGAAAAATTCAAGAATATGATCAAAAAAATCAAAAAACATATCTGATTATGTATTTCGTCAACGGGGTGTTACAATGTCTTCTTTCTTCTTCGTCTGGTGGAGGAAAGAAAAGAGAGGATGAAAGCGGTTGTTGCGCTTCTAATGCTCAGGAGTTCAGTTTTTGGGGAACGTTAGTCTTTGTGATGAGCTCATCGAGAAACGTCAGTTTTTGCGAGGAGGCCCGACTGTTAGGAAGGATAGGCAGGGTTCTTGCTTAAGCCTTGACTGTTCGTCTGGTCTCCGATCAGATCGGTCTTGTCTAGACTTGAGGCTCTGTGTCTCTTTCCTGAGAGCATGTATGAAGCAGGAGTGGGGGCTGAGCAGGGTGTGTTTTGATGATGGTTCTGATCATGTTGTTATGCAATGTGTCTGGCCGTCTTTATTCCTGCTGAATGTTATTGCTTTGTCTATGGGAATTCTTTCCTTGAGGTAAGCATTGAAGAGAAGCATAGGGGTACTCCTCTGGATCTCTACTAAAGAATCGCCTCCTCTTCCTCATTTTCGACTTCATCCTCGAAGCGAGAGGTTTGGAGATGATATCATCACTGTCTTGCAGCTTCAGTCTACCGCCCGAGACGTAATCTTTGATTTTAAGCATTTTCCTGAGAGTTCTTTGTATCATCACCCTCTTGAAAGTGATGGGGTGCTTGTTTGGGAGTCATCTCTTGGATGTTATCGTGGATGTCATGGCAGAAAGTGTATCTGTTTTTTTCAAGACTTATAGAAATATGATGTGACTTCATCTTGTAGATGAAATCATAATGTTGAAAGGACTTGTAATGAAAATGTAAGGACTTGTAAGGAGTAAGATTTTTTTGTATGTGAAGGTTAATTGTGTTGATTTTGCCTATGTTGTTAAACTGTTAGTTTGCTTGGAACTAGTTGCCTCCGTGAAATGTTGACCAGCTCTCCGAGAGTCTTGTCCTAGAAGTGCTCTGGAATGGTGGGGAAGAAGGATGCGCAGTTCTCGAGTGAGGAAAATCTATAAGCGTTACCTGCCAGTAATTCCTCTGAGCGAGGGAAATCCTGACTGCGGAGTTGGGTTCACATTTGCTTTCGAGTGGGGAATATCCCATCTGTGAAGCTGTGTTGTTGCGGCTCTGAGAGGGAAATCCCTGCAATAGAGTCAACGAGTAGGGGAATTCCCACTGTAGAATGACTGAAATGTTTGTAGGATGGCCTATCACTATCTTTAAGTGGGACCAGTCCCATCTCAGGGCACATAAATTGAGGATTGGATACAGTAGTTAAGATGTGCACACATCAATACAATGAGACATTTAAATGAAAATGGTAAATGCAACACTTTATCAGGCACAGACAAAATTGAAAACACGATACCTATCGCTTCTGTCCTCAGGGAAGAAATTTGAGTATATCCACACGGGGCTAGTAAGTCGAGGGATATTTCAATCAAGGAAATCTTATAAATATATGCCTAGACACTATGGTCGCATCCTCGTAGGGACCTGCATAAGAATAGCTTGAAGGGAGGTACAACCTAATGACAGATTAGATGCATTTTTGGATAGGGGCCCCACGCAGAGTGATGATTCAGTACCTTTGAGTAGGAGTAAACCCATCATCAGAGTTATCTTCCATCTGGGGGATACCCCACATCGAAGTTATCTTTCTAAGTAGGGGAATCTCATCTGTGAAATATGGATGGATGGATGGATATATTCATCTGCCCATGGTTCAGACGAGGGAGCCCGTAAGTTAGTGTTTGTGTCTCCAAGTGAGAGAAATTCCATCAACAGAGCATCAAACAGGGGCTTTGAGAGGAGAAAATCCCTGCAGTAGAGTGGGAGACTCCGAGTAGATAAAATCCTATAGCAGAGGGTTTCGACTCCCGTAGGAAGATCGAGAAAAAGCCCGTGGGCATGTTTGCATTGATGTCTCCGAGTAGGAGAAATCCCATCAGTAAAATGTACAAACATTTCTCCAAGTAGAAAAAATCTTAGCAGCAGAGAAATCTTATTGTCGCTCTGAGTGGGGGATATCTCATCTACGGAGTTTATGGATGGATGTTCTGTTGTGGGGTAATATTGTCGCTGCCTCCAAGTGGGGGAGTTTCCAGCTATGAGGCGAGTGGATAGATGTATCATGATGGATGGAAGTACTGCATTACATGCATTTCTCTGAGTAGGAAAATTCCCATAAGTAGAGAAATCTTGTTGCCGGCCTCTAAGTGGGGGATATCCCATCTACGGGGCGCGTGGATGATGTTTTTTGTTGTGAAGTAATCTTATTGCTGCCTCCAGTGGGGCAGTCTCCACCTACAGGGTGAGCAGATAGATGTACTATGATGGATGAAAATACTGCAATGGAGGGCTATATTGTCATGATTAGGAGAATAAAATAATGCTTTATTTAGAAATGGAGTGCATGAGTTGAAATTACAAGGAGGTATATCCCATGTTTTTGGAATTCAAGGAGTCAGTTGATCGCCTTGTACTGGGTGATCATATGTTTTTCCCGCGAAGAATGAGTGTTTGGATGTCTAGATGCGGAGTGAGGATATACTCTTTAAGAAAGTCTTGTTTTACAAGCTCCTCCAGCTACTTCTAGAGGGCCCAACAGTGAATGGTCTGGTGTCTCTTTCCTTCGTGGTAGGAGCAATATTCCTCTGACCTGGGGAGTGAAGGATTGCGCTAGAGTGATCTCGGGCGCCTGAACCATGGTTGATCTTTGATAGTGTTGAAGATTTAATAAATTGAAAGCTTCAACGGAGTGAAGCATTTCATCGATCTGTCACTTCGGAGCGAACTCAGGAGAGGATTGAGAGTGCTTGCTTCTTGTAAGTGGGCTACACCTGATGTCAGTCTTGAGCATAATCCAGAGCTTCATGAGGAGACTTCGACTTCCTCTACCATCACCCGGTTTCGCGAAGTAGTTGGAGGAAGCCTTTATTGCCTCTTCAAGTTGATGTAAAGCTGACTCAGGAAAAATCTCACTCATCTTGGTGACGTTGTGCATCCAGAGATGTTTGTATAGGGGGTGAGCAACTTGTAGCCTGCTAATAAATACGGGGGCGGTAACTTCCTCCTCATAGTTGGAGACTTTGGTGAGTTAGTTATGGAAAAAGTTGATGTATGACTTGAAGCTATCTTATTGCTCATTCTGATGGAGAGAAGGTTGCGGCTATTCTTCTTGGCCTCTTGGCAGGAGGCATACTGGGTGAAGAATGCCTCGATCACCTCAGTAGAATTATGGAGAAAGCGCGGTTATAGCAAGTAGAATCAGCTGAGGCCACGCCTTTCAGGCTGGCAGAAAAGGTGAGACACATGACTGGATCATTGCGGGAATAAATGCCATCTTGTCTCGAAAGTGACAGATATACTGTATCGGATCACTTACTCCAGAGTAGTAGTAGAATGTCGAAGTGGAGAATTTCTTCAGGAACTTGTACTCCTGAATCCCTTTGGAGAGAGGAGACTCGTGGATCTTGGTATTTGGAGTCAGGTGATCCAGCAATCTGGCCTCCCCGATCTGCTTCTAGATCAGTTATTAAGAGTGCAGAGGTTGAAGACGTACTGTTCTTGGGGGTTACCCTCCATTTGTACTAGATTATTCTGGAGGGCTGCGATTTGGGTCAGGAATTGTTGGTTGAGCAGTCTCAACTTCTCTAATTCATGGAGAATGTTCTCGCGATCGAGAGCCATTTGTTCCCGTCCGCAATCTGATTGCACTGCTGCTCCTTCATCTGTTCTCTCATCTCGTAGAGCATCTGAAGGAGTTGGCTTCGTTCTGCTATGAGGGCTGGATACTGGTGTCTGGCTCTGGCCACGATGTGGAGCCTGTGTCCTCAGTGGTGTGCAGTTGATCGCCGGTTGGTGGAGGGACTGTGCCCCCAGTGGCTTCGATTGCTTTTTAGACATTGCACCTTCGATGACTAGTTTTCTAGGTGTAACGCCCCGCCCCACGGGTACGGAGACGCTACTACAACATACATATGCAGGGTAGAAATACCCTCACATATGTATGCTAAGCGTAACAGTACAGTCAGGAATCAGAGTACGGAAGCATAGTGGTAATATACATTCCAATATTATAGTCCAAGTACAGTGTTATCACAACATGTGATCAAATATTACATGAATATTACATCATTGGATCGTACAAAAATATGAATTACAAGAGATTGACAAAATATAGAACCGGAAGAGGCTCCCGAGTTGAATAGAAATCTTGAGAGTTTGATATAGGAGATGGATATGGACGACCATCTGATACGTTCTCACACTTCTGCTAGGTTCTGATCCTTGGGCTTGCTACACTTTCACTATGCACTCTGATCAGCAACAGAAAGTCCCTGATACTCCAGGCTCCGTGATCTGAACATGCAGATCCAGGGTTATCAGGATGCAACCTAGCGAGTACTGACACATGTATCAAAAATAAACGGAGTTATGTATGCATGAAATCATGTTTAAATCATAGCAATGAAAGCGTATGTAATTCATTAACTGTATATGTAGAATATAAATGTAGGCAAAACCAATTGTATGAACTCAATCTCTGGATCTATGAGATTAGTACGTCGAGGGAATAATCCAAACAAGGAAACTCCATGTATATACCACATACCTCACTTCACCATCAATTGGGCATATACAACCAGAGTTGCTGTCAGTATGTGTGTCAATACTTCTGTGATTAGTAATTCCATTAGTCTGTCAGTAGTATTTTAGTGTAAAGAATATTAGTTATGTTTGGGATTCTTGTACAGTTGGTAGTTGGAATAACTTAAGTACATAACAATAATAATAGTCAGTATCGATTGTTATTATAATCATTTCCCTCCAGTGTCTCATACCACTGGCAGTTCGTGTTGGCCCAAAGGTCCTTCACCTTAGTTTTGATGATGATTAATTTATGAAGGTAAATTTGCTAATGATCTTGTGTTTATATAGTTTCAGTTATTGATCAAGATCTTAGTAGATTTTGCTTCACAAAGAATTCAAAACCAGTTTTGGACCTAACATGTGTTGATTCAAGAGCTCGAGCGTCAAGATCGCATTTAGTACTCGGATGAATCAAGCGCTATGGATCAAGTTTGGATCGAGTCGTCTTGAAGATGAAAATCGATAAGAAGACTTTGGTTAGGTTTATTTTAGTTTATTGTTTTAGATTTTGTGTACAGATTGATTAGTTTTGATATACTCAAGTACACACACACACACACACAAGTTCAATAGTTTTGGTTTTCGGTTTAACCGTTTTGATTTTCAAGAATATATCTTTCGTTTTCATGAATAGATAGAATCTAAAGAAGTTTTACATGTTTAAATGTGTATTGGATTTCATCCATATATATTATTATTTCATATTGTAGATAAACTTATTTTGATGATTTCAGTTCATGTGTTCTAATTTTTGTTTTTAAAAAAATTTAGTTTTTGATTTAATGTCAAAAACATAGATATATCTTTTATATGTGTATTGGATTCTATCCATGCACACCATTATTGAAAAGTGTTTAAATATCTTATTTTTCTATTTACACAAGTTTAGAGAAAAATCAGTTTTTCATTTGAAAGTTGATTTTGGAAAATACGGTTTTTGGTTTAAAGCTTAATTTCCATGCCTCAAAAATAGTTCAAATAGTTTGTAATATGTGTTGATTTTTGGTCACACATATTTGTACTTCAGATATTTATATGAACTTATTTTTGTAAAATTTATAAAATTTTATGGAATTTTATAGGATATCAAAAGCCCAAATATTTTAACCTATAACCCTGCTTTTTGGGCTGCTATGGTCGACCGAAGCCTGGCTCGGTTGACCGACAAGCACAGAAGTGCACAGGCCTTAGAGGTCGATCGATCCAGAAAGTCCGCTCACTGGATCTGCCCCAATCGACCGGTCGGTCTACCGAGAGAGTCCTCTCTAATCTGTTCTTGGTCGATCGGACGGTCGAGTGAGAAAACTTTCACTGTGCCTTGGGGACAGTCGACCTACCAATCGACCGATAGCCCCAATGGTCAGAAATCCGACCATTGATGGTCGACCGAGCGGTCGATCGACAAGTCATTACTGACCTGTTCTGGACCCCAACAGGTATATTTTTAGACCCTATAAATATGGGTCATTTGAGGCTAGTTTTAACCAAGATTTTCAATAGCAAAATTTCTCATCTTCTTTAGAGTTTTCAACTAGTTTTTCAAACGAGTTTTTGCGCCAAAATTCTTATTCTTTATTTGTTTCAAAGTTTTTGAAAAATCAAAGAAAATCAAGTCTCTGGGAATTATAGATTTGTTCTTCATTTCTCTATCTATTCAAGAGTTTTTTCCAAGAGTTTTTCTTTGTGTTTTCTTTTCAAAAACTTTATTTCTCATATACTTGAGCTATCATCTCAAATCTATCTTTAAGATCTTGTATTTATGAGAAAAATTGTTTGTGGGCTTTTGAGATGACCAAGAGTGTTTGTAATCATTGGATCACCAAGATTTTAATCTTTTCTTTGCTTTATGTTAGGCTTTGTGCCTTCCCTCTTATGTAGAGGTTTATCTTGAGAGAGTAGAGTTATGTACTCTCAGTGTTGAGTTGTAATTCCTCGGTGGACGTCCCTTTGTGGAAGGTCATGTGTGGACAAGGCAGGGATGTAGAGCAGTAGCTCGAATCTCAAAACATATCTTGGTATTTTTGTTTGATCCACTATCTCTCAACTCTATCTCTTTATATCTTGCATTGCATTTATTGTTCAATTCTTATACTAGATATTGTTTGTGTGCCCACACTTGCGTTCAACTGAGAGAGCTTTTAAAGCACCTCAACTCTTAGTTTAGAGGAATCTAGATGAGTAGTTTCAGAACCCTTCACAAGAAATTCGGGCTCACTCTTGGTTGCACATAGTTTTTACAATTAAGTTTTAAATTCCATTTTATTTATCCTAAATTAGCTTGTACACCTATTCACCCTCTCTAGGTGTACTTACAATTGTATCAGAGCTAGCGCTCTTGATATTCGGCTTAACCACCTAGGAGTGAGATTCTTATTGTTAATCTAGATTTGCTTTTGCACATATATAGTTTATACACTCATGAATTTTCTTTTCCCTCCCTTGTATGATATCTAATATCGATATGTGAAAGTTTAAGATGAGTGCATATTTAAAAGCCCTTGGTTTGCATGTTTATCTTGCCACTATCAAGAAATCCTATCTTAGTATACATTGAGGCTAATGTACAAGACTTAGATGCACTTAGACACACACTTAGCAAAGAACATATTTCTTTGATTTCTCATTGTGATTCTGCTTTTGTAGTGTGGAACACATTGAGTTCTCCCCAAGAACAAACGACATACGTTTTGGAGAAGGAATCTAGTGGAGATGAGTCTGACCAAGTTTGCTTCATGATCCAAGGAAATGACTCCCTTGAGGTAACTTCGGACACTCAACTAGATGATATTGTTAATTCTTCTTGCAATGATAATGATATGGATGCACATGTGTTGATAGAAGAACTTTTCATGTTTTGTGAAAACTTGTTAGAAAAAAATAAACTTTTGAAAAAGAAAAGTTTTGAATTAAAAGAAGAAAATTAAAATTTATTTTCAAAACTTGATTTGATTTTGCAAGAAAGAGTTGAAATTTCAAATGAGAGGGACTCATTAAAAGTTCAACTTGATCTTGCTTTAAAAGAAAATGAACTTTTAAAGAATAAAAATGATTTTGATGTTGTATTGAAGAAGAATGAGGTTTTGTCTTCAAAACTAGATTTTATTTTAAAAAAATGATTCTTTAAAAAATAAAATTGTTTTAATTTCTAAAGAATTAGAATCTATTTCTTTAGAAAAAGTTTCTTTGAAAAATGATTTTGCTTCACATGTTTGCCATGCTACTATAGTTTCATCTTCTAGTGATAAACATGTTACTTGCTCCACTTCTTCAAGTATTAATAATGATATTTGCATGTTGAAGAAAAGTGTAGATTATTTGGGCTCCACTTTGAGCCAATATGCCATGAATCACACACGATTGGAATCTATGTTTTAAAAGAAACATACTCCACATATTCATGCACACCCTTTACAGTATACATATGCTCATCATGCTCACACACATGATTACACGTATGCTTATGTGTACACTTGTACACATTGTGGACATGCGGGCAACCTTACAAAATTTTGTTATGATAGAATACATAGTTCAAATTTTACAAATAAATTTGTTTGGGTTAGGGTTGGTGCTACCCCCCATGGACCCAAAAGGATATGGGTACCAAAATCTACCCCTATTTCATTCGATATAGGTGTGGGCTCTCACTTGACGTGGTAGTATCGGTGCCTTGATGGTGGATGCGATCCGAGCTAAAAGATTATATTTATGAATGCATCACTTTCAAGAGATGTTTTGGTGGGAGAACCACTATAGTTTAGAGACATAGATTAGTTCACTTAGTTTGATAACTATATCTTACTCCTATTTTACTTTACATGCTTTCATTGATGATTTTTAGCATGTCATGTTTTAATGCTCATTATGTTAAATGCAGTGCTAATTAGACATGTGATATACATAGATAGTCTTTGAGATACACTCATGTTATATGGATTCATATTTTTGTGTTTTCACTATTGTTTAACTAATATGTATATCCTAGTTCTAATAGCACGTGTATTTAGCCTAATGATCATGTTTGTTTATGTTTTATGCTTCATAATTTGATTACTTGTTTAGATGTAGTTTTCATTAAAACTTGTGTTTATACTTGCATAAGTAGTGAGCTACACTTGATTATTATGTGTTTGTACTTTATTGCTCATTTGTACTCATTACATGTACTTGTATAACCTAGCTTTGATAATTCTTACATTATACTTGTTTTCCCTTTATTTTGTACATGTTTAGCTTCATGTATATGTTAATTTTGTTTAAAACTTATAGATATACATGTATATCCTTGAGTCACTTGCCTTTATGCAAAATTCTAGTTTTTGATAAAAATAGAATTTCTCATATTTGATGATTTTCATGTATTTGAGTAAGGAATTTAATGTGAGTTTTATTGATTTATTTTCATGTATATGGTCCTTACATGAATCTTGCACACTTTATATTCTTTTATTTACTCATGATTTTGATCCATGAGCCTATACATGCTTCATAGATTTTTGAGTGTCAATTCTCGTGTAATTTTCATATATTATGGAATATATATTTATTTTATCCCATGCTTGAAGGATTTCATACTAGTTTTTAAAATTATCATAAAACTAATTTCATATTTTTCAATTAGTAGAGTTTTCAAATAGGTTAAATATTTTCAAATTATATTTTTGAAAACTCCTACCAACCAAAGGGCGGTTGGATGGACGACCATGCCTTGTATACCCTTATTGAATATCTATTCAAACATGTTCATGATAGGATGGTAGGTATGAGTTATATACTTGACTTTAATGAAATTCATATTTGTATACTCATATTTGTTTTCTATATGTATGTATCTTATTTTCAATTGATATTATATTGCTCTGATCATACACATACATATAGATGTTTTTCGTGTTCTTATTATACAATGTCCATACATTTTAAAGCACAAGTTAATTTTATGCTAAGTTTGATTTAGTTCTTAATGATAATTGATATCTTTATAAACTTATGCAGTGTTTTTATTGGTATTTCATAAAGGGGAGAAAAATTCTCGCTTTATCTTCCAATTGGTTTTATTTTCAATTGGTATCTTACTCACACTCTTTATGATGGAAAATATTTTGTTTTGGTATATGCTAACATTTTCAATATTGGTATCCATAATCTTAAATTGGTATTATTCTCAATTTTCTATCTATATTGTAAAATAGTTTTAGTTTTTATCTAAAAAAATTGGTTTTTACTTTCAATTGGTATCCTGTCTTTCAATTGGTATCAATTAGTAAAAAGATTGTTTCATTTCAATTGATAAAAGATGGTTCACTTTCAATTGGTTTCTTTCAATTGATAGTTTTTATTGATATCAAAATTTTATTTCATAATATGTTTTATTGGTATTGTTTGTTTTTTCTCACCCCTTTATTGATGATTGACAAAAAGGGCAGAAAGATTTGTGTTTATATATACATGTTTGATTAATTGTTTGTTCACATACATATGTTTTTATTGGTATTTTGAGCTTACATTGCATATCTTTATTGTTTTATTCATATGCATAAGTTAAGGGGGGATTCTATGAAGCCTATCTTTAATCAATGTATATATAACCTCATAAGTTTTATCATCATCAAAAAGGGGGATTGTTAGCCCAGAGGCCCTTCATCTTAGTTTTGATGATGACTAACTTACGAAGGTTAGTTTGCTAATGATCTTGTGTTAATATAGTTTCAGTTATTGATCAAGATCTCAATAGGTGTTTAGCTTCAACAAAGGATTCAAAGCCAGTTTTGAAGCTAACACGTGTTGATTTAGAGATCGAATGTCAAGATTACATCTAGTACTCCGATGGAGTCAAGCTCTATGAATCAAGTTTGGACCGAGTCGTCTTGAAGTTGAAGATCGACAAGAAGACTTCGGTTGGTTTGTTTTAGTTTATTGTTTTAGATCTCGTGTACGGATTGATTAGTTTTGATATGATCAAGTATATATACACACACAGTTCAATAATTTTAGTTTTCAGTTTAATCGTTTTGATTTTCAGGAATATATCTTTCATTTTCATGTATAGATAGAATCAAAGAAGTTTTACATGTTTAAATGTGTATTGAATTTCATCCATATACATTATTGTTTCATAGAGTAGAAAAACTTATTTTTATGATTCTAGTTCAAGTGTTCTAAGTTTTGTTTTTAACAAAATTTAGTTTTGAATTTAATATCAAAAACATAGATATAGCTTTTATATGTGTATTGGATTTTATCCATACACACTATTACTCAAAAGTTTTTAAATATCTTGTTTTTGTATTTATACAAGTTTAAAGAAAAATCAATTTTCCATTTAAAAGTTGATTTTTTAAAAATACAATTTTTTTGGTTTAAAGCTTAATTTCCATGCCTCAAAAATAGTTCAAATAGTTTGTAATATTTTGATTTTTTTCACACATATTTGTACTTCAAATATTTATATGAACTTATTTTGTGGAATTTATGAAGCTTTATGGGATTTTATAGGATGTTAAAGACAAAATTTTCAACCTATAATCCTAGTTTTTGGGCTGCTAACGGTCGACCGACCGGTCGACCGAAGCCTGGTTCGGTCGACCGAGACCGACGATCGACGACGTGCATAGAAGTGCGGTCGACTGAGCGGTCGACCGATCCAGAGAGTCTGCTTTCTGGATCTGGCCCGGTCAACTGACCAGAGAGAGTGCTCTCTTGTTCTGGCCTCGGTCGACTGAATGGTCCACCGACAGTGAGAAAACTCTCACTGTGCCTTGGGGGCGGTCGAGGATAACCTCAACGGTCAAAATTTGACCGTTGGCGGTCGACCGACAGGTCATTTTTGACCTGTTCTGGATCCCAACAGTTATATTTTCAGACCCTATAAATATTGGTCCTTTAAGGCCAGTTTTAACCAAGATTTTAAAAAGAAAAATTTGTCATCTTCTCTAAAGTTTTAAACTAGTTTTTCAAAAAAGTTTTGGTGCCAAAATTCTTATTCTTTATTTGTTTCAAAGTTTTTGAAAAAAAAAAAAAAGAAAATCAAGTTTTTGGGAATTATAAATTTGTTCTTCATTTCTCTATTTATTCCAGAGTTTTTTCTCAGAGTTTTTCTTTGTGTTTTCTTTTCAAAAACTTTGCTTTCTTACATACTTGAACTATCATCTTAAATCTATCTTTAGGATCCTGTATTTGTGAGAAAAATTGTTTGTGGTCTTTTGAGATCACCAAGAGTGTTTGTGATCATTGGATCACCAAGATTGTAATCTTTTCTTTGATTTGTGTTAGGCTTTGTGCCTTCCCTCTTGTGTAGAGTTTGTGTTGAGAGAGTGAATTTGTGTACTCCCGGTATTGAGTTGTAATTTCTCGGTGGAGATCCCTTTGTGGAAGGTCCTGTGTGGACATAGTGAAAATCCTTTTGTGTGAAAGCGGGGACGTAGAGTAATGGCTCGAACCTCGAAACATATCTTGGTGTTTGCGTTTGATTCACTATCTCTCAACTCTCTCTTTATATCTTGCATTGCATTTATTATTTCATATTCTTATGCTAGATATTGTTTGTGTGCCCACACTTGTATTCAATCGAGAGAGTTTTTAAAGCACCTCAACTCTTACTCTAGAGAAATCTATAGGAGTAGTTCCAGAGTCATTCATGGGAAATTCGGGCTCACTCTTGATTACACATAGTGTATTTTCAATTAAGTTTTAAATTCTGCATCATTTTCCAAAATTAGCTTGTACACCTATTTACCCCCCTCTAGGTGTACTTACAGTTGGTGCTGGAGTCCGCACTTCTAGCAGAACACGTCCAAATTCTGATACCCGGATACCTTGTTTGGATGAGGGAGTGATCTAATAACATTCGCTCTTGATATTATTATTATTATCAAATAATTAAGTTATGACAGGTGTCAGGGCAATGTATAGTATTTAAATTATGCAATAATGACCATTAGTACCGTCTCGTCTCCCTACCAGCGTGACCCATCACTGGTAGTCCATACCAGAGTAATACCAGTGTATAAACCCTGATAGAACTTACTCGAATTTGCTATGGGTGTAACAGAACTCGAATAAAGGAGAGACCAAATGACAAACGTTCCTAATATCATTATTGTTGGGTTGTTACATTTTTATTGTTCATCTGATTCATATGTCTAGGTATGTATTACCGTATACATACATCTACATATGAATAAGATGAGTCAAAATGAAACTCGATGAAGAACTGATAACTCATATTTAAAGTGGTCCCGCCTCGGCCCAGGACAACGACCATAGTTAGTAAGCTGGGACTTACAAGATACAGTGAATCTCCTGCTTTCGGAGACTTATTATTACGCCCCCCACACGACATTTCTCAGGGACTAACCATTACACGCCCCATACGACACTTCTGAACAGTAATCCACCACTATAAATATGGCATCATACCGGCGTTCATCAGTTTCCCCCATCCATAGTGTAAGTTGAGTATCTTATTATAAGTTGTCCAGTATTCAGTTCAGTATATCATGATAACCATTTACGGTGATCTTCAAGAGTTATGTAATCAGTAGTACAATAATTAGTGGCGATGTGGGATTCTAGAGGTGGGCCCTGTGGATTCAAGAGGTGGCCCCCACCAGAGAGATGTGTGATGTGTAATCACCTAAAGGGAGGTGAATAGGTGATGTGCTAATCTAATGCGGAAATTAAAACTTTTATGCTAACAATTCTACACTAAATGAATCAAGTAAATAATATTAAACAGTTAGATAATTCCAAGCATGTATATCAATTGAACACAAGTAATATAAAGCATATAAAGATATATAAACTAAGTGAGTAAAGAGAGAGATAAGCAAACACAAACACGGGAGATTTGTTTTGAGGTTCAAGCACATATGCTCTACGTCCCCACCTTCAACACTATGAAGGATTTCTATTAGAATCAATCCTGCAAGATCACTCAGTGCCGCAACACCTAAAACGAGCTCCCTTAAGAACTCTTGGACCCGCAAGTCCCTCACTTGTTCCCGCAGAATAATACACCACACGAACCTGCAAGTTCGCTGAGCCCGCAACCTCCAACTCCTTCTCAATACAAAGTAGAATAGTTTGTGATCACTTCTTGATCACAAACAAACACTCTCACAATAAGGATCCTATAAGATAGATATGGCTATGAAAAGCTCAAGCTTGTGTGAGAAAACTAGTTAGATTGAAAATGAAAAACTCAAGAAAAAGCTTTTGAAATCTCAAGAGAATCACTCTTGATAAACTCTCCTTTGATATGGCAATGAAGCTCTAAAAACTGGTTGAGAAAACTTTATTGAAGATGAAAAAAATAAGCTCTTGAAAAACTCTCTTCATCTTGACTTGAACCAAACTTGACCCAAAGAGCGACAACTCCATCTTTGAGTACTTGATGTGATCTTGTTGCGCGAGCTCTTGAATCAATACGTGCTAGCTTCAAAACTTGACTTCGAATCTTTTATTGAAACTAAACACCGACTAAGATCTTGACATATATCTGAGACTTAGAAAACACAAGATCATTAGTACAATAACTACATGAGTTAATCATCATCAAAACTAAAGTGATGGACTTTGGGCCAACAATCTCTCCCTTTTTGATGATGATATAACTCATGGAATTATATATGCATGGATTAAATATAAGCTTCATAGAAGCTCCCTCTTAACATGGATTAAAGATAAGCTTCATAGAAGCTTTCCCTTAACTCATGCATAGCAAAAACATAAGATAGTCAATTAAAGCTCAAAATAAAACAAATATATATGCATAAATAACAATATTAAATATGCATATATAAACTCTCTAAATTCTTTTCTCCCTTTTGTCTATTCATCAACGATGGGGTGAAGATAAACAAACAATATAAATGTATATGCGGTATATATTTATGAAGAGGAGAGACGTTAAGTTAGCTACCCCTACATACATGCATTACATGGAGAAGAGATGACTAAATCCTAACCTACATAAGCATAATATTCAATGTATAGACAGAGATGTTAAGCTCCCCCAACACACGTGCACCACAAAAAGAAGAGAGGTCAAGCTCCTCAATATGTAAACTATACTCAACATGAATTATATATAGAGAAGATGTTAAGCTCCCCTTGCATATAAGCAATACATATCAGACAAATTTTGAAAAACTAATTTTTGATATCACTTAAAACAAATTTTGAAACAACTTGTAATCACAAAACAGATTTTGATATCATTTGTAGTTGGCAAAACAAATATTGATATACCACTTGTAGGTAAACATAAATATTATAGATAAACATCAATCATGAAATCATTTTAAGTTTAAAGATTTTTTTTTGAAATAATAACAAAAACATGCATAAGAATAAGCTTGTAGAAATACCAATTAACAATAAGAACAAAATCAAGCTTAGCATAAACAGTTTTGTGCTTTAAAATATGTATGGTAAATGTAAAACAAGCACAATCAAAATCATATATATGTATGTATGAAAATAAAAATACACTTGAAATTTGAAGCATATATATATAAGAAAAACTAATATGAGTATATAAAAATGAAATAATATGAAGATCATGTGTATAACTCATAACATCCACCCTATCATGCACATATTTAAAAAAATAGTCATTAAAGAGCATACAATGCATGGTCTCCCAACCAACCGCCCTTTAAAGGGTAGAAATTTTTAAAAATAGGAGTTGAAAATAGTTATAGATTGAATATACTACCATGTGAAGAATAAATAAATAGTTAAAAGTAGTTTTTGAAAACTAGTTAAAAGTCCTTCAAATATGAAACCAAATTATATATATCTCATGAAACATGTGTATTACACAAAATTGACCCTCAAGATTTATAAAGCTCATGAATGCTCATGAAAATAAATACATGAGTAAACATAAGAGATGAGAGTGCACACGAATCATGTGAATAGCACATTCATGAAAACAAACAATAAAGCTCAAAACAAAAATCTAATTGAAATTCATTTTCTCAAAAACATGATATATCATATAGTTATGCATGAATCATCAAACTGGGACATAAAACGTACAATCAAATAAATAATTAAGTACATAAAAGAAAATAGAGCATGTAAGGCATGTAACGCAAAAATTGTACATGTATAACACAAGTTTAAACAAAATTTCCATATCAACATAAAAGCATATAAAACATGAATAAAGAATAGACATGTAAATCTTTGAAAAGTTTTTCAAAAAATACATGCATAGCTAATTACCAATCAACTCAATATTAAGCACAAAACAAATATAATTGAGTCTAGGTTACTATACTAGCATATAAGACATTTAAAGCATTTTAAAAAATGAAGAATGAAATGGTTACTAAAATCGTGTATCCAATCCATTTCTCCAAAACACGAGGTGGTCCTCCCACCATGTTTCCTTGATAGTGATGCATCTATTTGGTTTGACCTTCAAGTTTGTAATGCATCCACCACCAAGGCATCAATTCTCTTACGTTTTGTGAGAGCCCACACCTACATCAATGCAAGAGGTGAGAATTTTAGTACCCATATCCTTTTAGATCCATGAGGGTTAGTGACAATTGGAACCCAACCATTTTTATTTGCAAAATTTATAGAACTTATTCTATCAAATAAAATCTTGCAAGATGGCCTTTTCGGCCACATTGTGTACGTTGGTACACTTTAGCATATAAGAATGAATGAATGTGATCATGGTGTGCATGTGTATGCCATGAGTTATGTGCATAAATGTGTAGAATTTGTTTCTTGTGAAACATACATTCTAACCTATTGTAATTAAATGCACATTAGTTCAAAGTAGAGCCCAAATGATTAAAGCATGAATCTCATTTTTGTCAATAGAAGATGATGGAATAGTAGCATGAGAAACATGGAAAGAATCATTTTTCATTTTGAAAATAGAAATCTTTTCTTTTTCCTTTATAACAATTTTCTTTTTCAAAAGCTTATTTTCATTTAAAATGATGTCTTTTTCTTTTTTCACCAAAATAATTTTCTTTTTAAAAGATTCATTTTCTATTAAACACATCAAATTTATTTTTAAAAGAATTATTTTCTTTTAACAAAGAAGTGTTTTCCTTCTTCAACTTATCATTTTCAATTTTTAATAAATCATATTTTTCAAGAAGTTTTTAACAAAAAGATGCAAGCTCATCATAAGGCATGTCAATATCTTCTTCTAGCTCAGATTCAGAATTTACCTCAAAAGGATCATCCCCTTGGACCATATAGCACATGTTGGAAGTAGCACTTCCATCATCTGAGTCACTCTCTTTTTCATTTGGCGCTTGTTCCCCAAGAGAGCAAAGAGTGTTCCATGCTACAAAAGCCGACTCAATGTTAGAAACCCTAGATAAATAATCATCATTTAGGGTTGACTTTAAAGCGTGAAGGACTTTTGCATTAGCCTCAAATATTTGCCATTTACAAAATATGAATCTTTAATAGTGGCAAAATAGAGATGAATACCTAGGGCTTTTAGGTACATGGGCATATTAACTTTCCAAGTTTGGAGGTTAAGAATGTCAAACATAGTAGGTGTCATGAAATCTATATGTGTGTATGCAAATATTATGATCAGCTAAAATAAGAATCTTTAGCTCTAGTTTGTTAGAACCAAATCAAGAGCACCAAGCTCTGATACCAATTGTAATCACCTAGAGGGGGTGAATAAGTGATGTGCTAATCTAATGAGCAAATTAAAACTTTTATACTGACAATATTACACTAAATGAAGAAAGTAAATAATATTAAACAGGTAGATAATTCCAAGCATGTATATCAATAGAAACAAGCAATATCAAGCATATAAAGATTTGAACAATATAAGCATACAAGATCTACAAATAAAAGTGAGTAAAGAGAGAGATAAGCAAACGCAAATACGGGAATTTGTTTCGAGGTTCGAGCACACTTGCTCTACGTTCCCGCCTTCAACACTATGAAGAATTTTCACTAGAATCAATCCCGCAAGATCACTCGGTGCCGCGACACCTACAACGAGCTCCCTCAAGAACTCTTGGACCCACAAGTCCCTCACTTGTTCCCGCAAGAACAATACACCACACGAGCTCGCAAGTTCGCCAAGCCCGCAACCTCCAACTCCTTCTCAATATAAAGTAGAATACTTTGTGATGACTTCTTAATCACAAATAAACACTCTCATAACAAGGATCCTATAAGATAGATATGGCTATGAAAAGCTCAAGCTTGTGTGAGAAAACTAAATAGATTGAAAATGAAAAACTCAAGAAAAAGCTTTTGAAACTCAAGAGAATCACTCTTGATAAACTCTCTTTTGATATGACAATGAAGCTCTAAAAACTTGCTGGGAAAACTCTATTAGAGATGGGAAAATAAGCTCTTGAAAGACTTCTCTTCATCTTGACTTGAACCAAACTTGATCCAAAGAACAACGACTCCATCTTTGAGTACTTGATGCGATCTTGATGTGCGAGCTCTTGAAACAACACGTGCTAGCTTTAATACTTGACTTCGAATCTTTTGTTGAAGCTAAACACCGACAAAGATCTTGACATATATCTGAGACTTAGAAAACACAGGATCATTAGTACAATAACTACATGACTTAATCATCATCAAAACTAGAGTGATGAGCTTTGGGCCAACAGATGTGGTACTTTGTTCCACGTGGCACTTCATTCCACACATCATATCAGTAACAGGAGTATCAGGATTCAGTATTCAATAATGATTCCCATAAGCAGTAACCAAGATTTAGAAATTATATTCAGTTAGGAATTAGTATAAGTACCATGTTCTCAGGTATCAGTAATAGATGTCCATGTCAAGTCAGTAGTGTCAGTATCCAGTATTAGTAATATCAGGTGTCTATGTCATGTCATGTATCAACATTGGTAACTAATATAATCAATCAAGATCAATATCAGTATCAAGATACAGTAAACAGTATAAAGCAGTACTATAACTACGCGCACAAACAAGCGGAGCAAGCAGTGCTGGGGCTAGATTAGCGAACTGTGTTTAGTCACTAAAGCGCCCGGTGAAACTCTGGAATGACTCGTCTTAATATGTGAGCCTAAAATCAGGCAGAGCTCCACCTTAGCGAATCTAGTGAATAAAGCGCTGAGCGCTTTGTCCTGCTTACCAGGCGATAGCGTTATAAAAAGAATTAATTCGTTAAAATAGAACTAAGCCGTTAAAACCTCAAAGAGGTTAGTTAAGCTTGTAGGCTGTATAAGTATCTGCAGAAGATGTTAGTACCACACACAGCAATAAATAATATAATATAATTATAAATACAGTCACATACTCCATATCGTGCTCCTGAGCTGGGTACCCTCTGCCCCCTGTCACCACAAAACTCGAAAGTAATGGGTGACCTGCAAAGTGGTCTCTCGGATAATATTTCAGAACGAATAGAGCATCAGAGGCATAGAACCCCCAATCCGGCTACCACGAACCATAATGGTAGTGGGCGGTGGCGCCGGCCTGTTGCACTTGGATAACCGGGAGGGGTCTCCCAGAAACTACGATCCCATAGGGAAGTTCATCCCGAAGGTCTTTATCTGCCACATGCACCACTGTTAGTCCCAAATGCCAAAAATACAGATAATTACAGAAAATACATTTTAATTCCAGAAAATTACAGAAAATTCCTAAAAATACACAGAAAATCCTTAAATACTCAGAAAATACATAAAATATGTAGAAAATTTCTAAAATATATAAAAATTATAAGAATACACAGATAATTTCTAAATACACAGAATAATTCTAAAAAATATAGAAAATTCCTAAAATGCAGGAAATTCATAAAAATGATCAGATAATTTCTAAAAATTACAGAAAATTCTAGAAATGCCCAGAACATGAAATATGCATGCATATATATGTGTGTGTGTGTGTGTGTGTGTGTGTACAAGTGTTATGTGCACATATGCAATAAGGGAAGAGTACTCGCTTATATCAGAAAACGCGATACCACGTGCACGTGTGGACATGTGTGCACGTGTGAGGGCCTTGGTCAGGCCGTGAGCTGTAGGGAGAAAAGGGAGTTGTAGAGAGATGTTTTAAAGAGAGAAAATACAGAGAAGAGAGAGAAACCTAGAGAGAAAATAAGGTTTGGTTTTGGAGGAGAGAGAGAGAGTTTGGTTATGTGGTTGGTGTGAGAGGTTGGAGGAGATTGAGAAGGCCCTCCCTATGGTAGCCGACCAGGAGGAAGAGGGGTGAGGTGAGGGGGAGCCATCTACAGTAGTTGGTCATGGAGTTATGAAGGGAGGAGTGAGAAAATATAGAGAGAGGTGAGAAAGAGGAGATAAAAAGTGTTGTTTTTGGGTGTTTTTTAGAGAGAAAAAATTAGAAAAAATTAGGAGAATTATGTATAGGCCTACGGAGGAGTTTAGGATGTGACCATGGTGTTAGAAAATAATTATAGGATTTTTAGAGATTTATTTGGTAGGTTTTAGGATTTTTTTTCTAGAGAGAAAGGGTGGAGGGAGGTGGAAGATGACCGACCATGGTATGGGCTAGTGTGGGAGGAGATAAGAAAGAGGGGAGATGGCTTGCATGAGAAACCAAAGGAGTAAAGAAGCATGGAGTTTTCTAGAATAATCGAGAAAAGGAAAAGAAAAGAAAAAGGAAAAAGAAAAAGAAAAAGAAAAAGAAATGCAATTATTGATTGTTGAGGGGTTATGTGTAAATGTTCCATGGAAAATATTATAAAAATTAAAATGAAGAAAATTGAAAAAAAATGAATTTAGAAAAGATAGAAAAGGAAAAATAGTAGGAGAGAGAAAATATTTAATTAAATAATTATTAAAAAATAATGAAATTTCTAGGGTAGAATTTAGTGCTAGTGCAGAGTCTCATGTAAAATTTTGGGTCAAACGAAAAAAATACCCATATGAAATGACACGTATAAGTTTAAAACGTCAAAAACTGTAAAAGGATACATATTCTGGAATCAGGGTATTATACTCTTCCCACCTCGCAAAAATTGCGTCCTCACAATTTCGCTAAGGAGAAAGATGTACACGGAAAGGATCAAAGTAGCGATCACAGCAAGATTCAATGATAGTTAATTAGAACTAGGCACCAATGTTGCAAGATATTTTAGGAATAATCAGAAAGATTCACTGACTTGAAATATAAATAGTCGGATAGTTGAACCTGAGAGGTGGAAAGATGGAAAGATTTCAGAAAACAAAGGGAGATTATCAGGAAGGACAGATAACTTATACCTGAAAGTGGAATGTATAGTTCTGATTCTTGCTCCAGGCGCAAATTAATATCTCATTACTCTGCTATCTAGTTGCACTGAAGGTGGGAGAGCTTCACTGAAGCTCTGATACCAACCTGTAACGCCCCGCCCCACCGGTTACGGAGATGCTACTGCGATGTACATACGCAGGTCGAAAATACCCTTACATACATACGCCAAGTGTAATGGTACAGTCAGGAATCAGAGTATGGAAGCACAATGGTAATATACATTCCAACATTACAGTCCAAGTACAGTGTTATTACAGCATGTGATCAAATATTAGATGAATATCACATCACTGGATCGTACAAAAATATGAATTATAAGAGATTAACAAAATATAGAACTGGAAGAGGCTTCTGAGTTGAATAGGAATCTCGAAAGTCCAATACAGGAGATGGATATGGAGGACTATCTGATACATTCTCACACTTCTACTACCAGGTTCTGACCCTGGAACTTGCTACGCTTTCACTATGCACTCCGATCAGCAACAGAAAGTTCCTGATACTCCAGGCTCCAGGATCTGGATATGCAGATTCAGGCTTGTCAGGATGCAACCCAGCGAGCACTTACACATGTACCGACAATAAACGGAGTTATGTATGTATGAAATCATGTTTAAATCATAGCAATGAAAGCATATGTATTCAAAGGCAAACCAATTGTATGAACTCAAACTTTGGATCCATAAGATTAGTACATTGAGGGGATAATCCAACAAGAAAACCCTCATGTATATACCATATACCTCATTTCACCATCAACAACTGCATATACAAACCAGATTTGCTGTCAGTAAGTATGTCAGTACTTCTATGATCAGTAATTCCAGTAGTCTGTCAGTAGTATTTCAGTATAAGGAGTATTAGTTATGTTTGGGATTCTTGTACAGTTGGTAGTTGGAATAACTTAAGTATATAACAATGATAATAATCAGTATCGATTGTTATTAAAATCATTCCCCTCCAATGTTACATACCACTGGCAGTTCGTACTGGAGTCCTACTTCCAACAGAACACATCCGAACTCTGATATACAGATACATGGTCCGGATGAGGGATTGATCTAATAACATTCGCTCCTGACATTATTATTATCAAATAATTAAGTATGGCAGGTGTCAGGGCAATGTATAGTTTTTAAGTTATGCAATAATGACCATCAGTACCGTCAACATTTAATCGTCTCTCTACTAGTGTCACCCATCACTGACAGTCCATACCAAAGTAATACCAGTGTATAAACCCTGATAGAACTTACTCAGATCTGCTATGGGTGTAACAGAACCCGAATAAAGGAGAAACCAAATGGCAAACGTTCCTAATATCATTACTATTGGGTTATTACATTCTTATTGTTATCCGATCCATATGTCTAGGTATGTGTTACCGGTATATATACATCCATATATGAATAAGATGAGTTAAATTGAACCTGATGAAGAACTAATAGCTCATATTTATAGTGGGTCTCGCCTCGGCCTGGACATCGACCACAGTCAGTAAGCCGGGACTTATGTTGTAACGCCTCACCCTGACGGATACGGAGACATTACTGCGATATATATACGCAGGACGAAAATATTCTCAATATATACGTTAAGTATCAGTACAGACCAAAATTAGAATACGGAAGTACGTAGTGTATATACATTCCAACATATAGAGTACAACTTACAAAGTTATCACAGAACATGATATAATATTGCAAGTATATTACATCACAGCCAGGTACAAAGTAAGATTTACAATATGTACAATGCCAAAGATACTCACGAGCTAAGGGGGAATCACGCAAGCTAGTAGGAAGAGTCAGGAACAGAAGGAGCTGGGACTAGTCAACCTGCTTCGAGAGGTAAGCTTGATCTTTGGTGGAGGGTCTACTTCAATCCAAGCTTCAGAACCTGAACATGCAAGTCCAGGGGAGTCAGAAACTCCCCAACAAATGTTTAGGTGAACACCAAGTGGCGTGTAGAGATAAGTGCATGTGTCTTGAATAAGTACATGTGTATTGATAAATCAAAATCAGTAAGCATACATCAAAAAGCTGTGACGAGTGTACACGAATAAAAGCATGTGACGAAGGCATAGACTGATGAAAGCGATGAAGCCTGAATAAATGTTTTATTACCATTTTTAATATTTATGCCTATTACTCATCCTACCCATATGTCTAGGTATGTGTAATAGCATCCCAGCACACATACATGCGCATCTGAGTAAGTCGAAGCTATTATTGAAAACCAATGGGGTTATCAACGAACAACATTTACAGTGGGTCCTGTACATGCCAGGGACCACGGTCCAGGGTATTCTATTGCTGGTGTATGGAACCGGCCGCAAGCCTACAGGAGGATCTTATAGGATGCCCTTAACAAGATTGTACCAAGAAGAAGGGAGTACAGCGCTCCTCTCGGTCGCTTGGAGGCCCTCAGATCGAACCGTAAGTTTTAGTACACAACATATCTAAAATCACTGTAAACACGAACATATATTAATACTCGCAAGTTCCCCCGACCCGGTGTACGTGTTGGCCCAAAGGCCTATCACCCTAGTTTTGATGATGATCAACTCATGAAGTTATGTTTACTAATGATCTTGTGTTTAATTAGTGACAGATTCATTATCAAGATCTTAGTAGGTGCATAGCTCAACAAAGAATAAAATGTCAAGATTTGGAGCTAGCACGGTGTGATCCAAGGAGCTTTTGGATCAAGTTTGGACCAAGTCAAGATGATGAGAAGACTTCAAGGGAAGACTTCAAGATCAAGACTTGTGTCTAGGTATAAGATTTTTATTTTTAGATAAAATGTAAATGATAGAGTAGTTGGTGGATTGCTCAAGTATTTATCACACACACACTCTTGTTTTAGGTGTCTTTTCATAAAAGAATTTTCAGTTTAGAAAAGACTTTCATTTTGGTAAAATACTATTTTGGTTTTTGGTATTTCTCATATACATATGTTTAACTCAAACCATATTTAGAGCTTAATATCAAAAACATAGATATTTCATCTTGATTGTGTAGTGGATCATATCCATACACACTAAGCCTTAAATGAATTACAAAATCTTGTTTTTGTATTTGATGATGTTTTGGAAAAACAAAGTTTGGAAAAATAAGTTTTGAAAAAATACAGTTTTTCATTTGAACCAATATTTCCAAGTTACAAAATAGTTCAAATCATATGTAACATGCCTTGATTTTGTGCAAGCATGTTTGTTAATCAAAGTATATTGGTAAAACTATTTTTGTAGAATTTTTATGTATTTATGGGATTTTATGTGAACCAAAAGACTTAGTTTTTTAATCCCAGAAAAACAGTTTTCAGGCTTCAGCTAGTCGACTTGCTACCTTTATAGTCGACTTGGTCTGAAGTCGGTCGACCGGATCGGTCGACCGACGTGCACAGACGTGCACGCCTTTGTGCACTGGAGGACGGCGACCGGATCGGTCGACCGCTCCAGAGAGCTCTGCTCTCTGGAAATTTCGGCCGACCGTACGGGTCGACCGACAGAGAGTTCGACTCTCTGCTCCAGTAGCTCGGTCGACCCGGGCGGTCGACCGTGGCTCTAACGGTTGGATTTCTGACCGTTGGCGGTCGACCGACCCGGTCGACCGGCAGGCCTGACAGACCCCAACGGTTAGTTTTTGACAGCCTATATATTTGGGGGTTTGGTCATTATTTTGGAACAAGATTTTAGGAGAGCTTTGAGCCAGTTTTTCCCACTTCATTAAAAGAGTTTTCTCCACATATTTGAGAGCAAATACTTCCAATCTAAAGGGAAGATTTTATTAAGAGTGTTAAAAGAGATTCTTTGAGTTTTCCTCCACCATCTCTTTCCTAGTTTTCTCACACAAACACTTGAGCAATCCATTGACATATTCATCTTATAGGGAGTGTTGTAGTGAGAGCTTTTATTGTGATCAAAGTGTTAAGATCACCAAGAGATCATTTCTTGTTACTTTGAGGAGGCGGACGTGTGTGTCCACGTTGTTTTGAGTTCGGGTGCAGACTCGGTTGTTTTAAGGTGCGGCCTCGGCAAGCTTGTGGGGCTTGCGTGTGTACGGGACTAGGGAGTCTGAGGGCTTGTAGGTGTTGCGGCACCGGGGAGAGATCCATTGGGATCTTGTATAGTGGAAATCCTTCGTGTGTCGAAGGCGGGGATGTAGAGCAAGTGTGCTCGAACCTCGAAACAAACCCTTTGTGTTTGCGATTGCCTTTTCTCTCTCTCTCTCTCTCTCTCTCTCTCTCTCTCTCTCCCCTTACTTATATCTTGCATTCAATTATAGTGTAAATCTTTATATGCTTGATATACTTGTGTGCTCATATTGATATACTTGCTTGGGTTTGTTTGCTAACACTTATATTCAACCAAGAGAGCCAACGCGGCACCTCAACCCATTCAAGGGGATCTAGAGGAGTTTGTCCAGAGCCCTTCACGGGGAATTCGGCAACACTCTTTGGTTATACGTGGTGTTTAGTGTAAAAAGTGTAATTAGGTCATAATTATTTTTAGCTTCCACATTATTTGGCATTAAGTGACCATTAGATTAGCCATCACCTATTCACCCCCCTCTAGGTGAACTTTCAATTGGTATCAGAGGTAGTGCTCTTGATTTGGGTCTTACAACCTAGAGTTAAAGATTCTCATTTTAGGCTAATCACAATATTTGTACACATACCATGGACTTCATGTCACCACCCACTTTTGACATTCTTAACATCCAAATTTGGAAGGTTAAGATGTCTTGTACCTCAAGGCCTTAGGCATTCATGTTTATCTTGCTACAATTAAAGATTCTTATATTAATGATAGCAAGTACATTGAGGCTAATGCAAAACCCCTAAATGCTTTGAAGGGTACCCTAAATGATGATTACTTATTTAGGGTTGCTAACATTGACTCGGCTTTTGTAGCTTGGAACATCATCACCTCCCTTGATGAAAAGGATCTATACTATGCCGGGAGCGATTCGGACGTTGGAAGCAACACCTCCAACGTATGCTACATGGTCCAGGGGATAACTCCCTTGAGGTAAACACCGAATCCGATGATGAAGACATGTCATATGATGAGCTTACTACTTATTGTCAACTTGTGCTTGAAAGATATGACATGCTTAAAAAGAAAAATAAGAATTTAAAAAAGAACATTGCTTGCATGCATAAAGAACATGATTCATTTAGAAGTAACATTGCATGTTTAGAAAAAGATAACAAAAATTGGAAAAAGGAATTTGATTGCATGCTTAATGTAAATGATTCATTTAAAAATAAGGTTGCATGCTTAGAAAAAGAAAATAATGTTTTGAAAAATGAAAATGTTTCCCTCATGTCTAAGTTGAATAATCTTTGTGAAGGGAACACTATTTTGAAGGATAAAGTTGATTTGGTGAAAAAACAAAAGGAAGTTGTTTTTCAAGAAAATAAGTCTTTGAAAGAAAAATTTGTGAAAAAGAAAAAATTTTGTTTCGAAAAAAAAAAGAAAAATGATTCTTTATCTCATCATGCTTTACATGCCACCACTAATGAGATTAAAGATTTGAAAATAAAATGGATTGTTTGAGCTCAAATTTGAGCACATGTGCATTCAATCATACTAGATTGGAGTTTTCAAAGAAACAAACTCCATCCTTTCATGCACATCATCATGCTTATGTTGCACACCATGATCATACACACTCATATAAGCATACTAAGGTGTACGTATGTATACATTGTGGCCGCAAAGGCCATTTAGCAAAATTTTGTTATGACAAGTTGCATTATTTTAATTTTGCTAAAAATAAAAGATTTTGGGTTCCTACAAGACTAACCCCAAAGGACCCAAGAAAATATGGGTACCAAAACCCCCACCATTTGCTTTTGATGTAGGTGAGGGCTCTCACAAAACGTGAGAGGATAGGTGACTTGGTAGTGGATGCACTTGGACATGATGGACATTGTAATATCCCTTATCTAATAATACTGTATTTTTATTTTTCTACAAGTATTTATTTTATTTTACTAGTTATTTTATATTATTTGCTAACTTGATTTATTATCATTATTAGTCTTAGTATTATGTATGACTTGTAAACTCTTATTGCTTATATTTAATTATTTTAAATTATTATTAATGGATAGTATTATTATTTTCATTCCAACCCCAATAAGTCTAACCCATTCTCCTTTTCATTTCATTTTATTTTCCTTTCATGCTAAGCCCACCTGAGCTAAGCCCACTTCTTATTTTCATTCTTTTTCCCCTTTCTCTATTTTTGTTTAAGCCCATAAGCCCACTATCTATTTTTTCTCATTCTTCATATTATTTATTTCTTTTAATTAAAGCCCAAAACCCATTAACATGAGATTCTTACCCATTAACCCAAAACTCAATTCTAATCCTAACCTTAATCTTATTTTCAAAATCATGATCTTAATAAATCCTAATCCAAATCCAAATCTAGAATCTAATTTAAATATTTAATTCCAATCCAAATTTCCATCCTAATCCTATCTTACTAAATTAAGCAATCTAGCCTAATTAGAGTCCAGGTTCAAAGAACCTAAACATTTCTTCCTCTTCTACCTCAAGAGAAACCTTATCCAACTCTTTCCACCTTCATCCTTCTTTCTCCTCATGAACAAAAGGATCCAGATCTTGAAGTGCAAATTGAGGAGCATGATAGGGGATCAAAGATCAAGTAAGTAATTTGTTTTATCAAATTTATTTTATATAAATTGTTTATTAAAACCATGTCCTACTATAATCTCCATGAATAGGTTTATACATCAAAACCCAACATTAAAATCCAATCTAAAATCTCACTAAAAATTTGATGAAGATCAAATAATTTATATTTACATATTTTTAAAGTTTTATAAAGAATTAAAGGGATTTTAAAAAAAAAAATTGTCTTGGCTGCTCTCGGCCAATGGCCGAGAGCCTGTGCCGCACAGACCCAGGTCCGGGTCTGTGCGGGCCTACCCAGGTGCACAGTGGGCTGGGCGGCCCACTGTGTACAGACAGTTTAAAAAAAAAAAAGAAAAAAAAACAAAAAAAAGAAAAAAAAGGGGAAAAATCTGGACCAGGCCTGGGTCCGGCCTGGTCCAACCTGAACCTGGACATGGGCCTGGGCTATGTTTGAGATAGGTTAAAAAAAAAAGAAAAGAAAAGAAAAGAAGATAGAAAGAGAAAGAATTTGTATGTTTAATTAATTGATTAAAATATCAAAATCAAATAAAGAAAATATAAATACTATTTTACAACACTTTTACTTTCTATGATAAAGTTTTAGACATATAGCAACATGAAATTAAATTCAAATCCCCCACTTTAAAAATCATTTCTCCTTAATGATAAATCTAGAACCGTTAAGTACTTTAATAATTTAAAGCCTATTAAAAAACAAACAAAAATTAGAAATTGATTTAAATTAAACCTACTAAATTCACTAAACCTAAAGAATCATATTTCTAGCCCCTAAACTAATTAATCAAGATTAAATCCCTTATAACTCCCAAGTAAAATATATTTTTAAAAATCTAACAATTTCTATTGAATAATTCATGTAGATTTACTGGAGCCTTATGATTTCAGTGCTTTGGATTTGCGATCGAGTTCAGGTGAGTGTTTCTCTCACTCTTTCTATTTTCTCTCTCATTATTATATGCATTGGTTTATAGATGTATTTTAATGTATATGTAGAGTGAATGTAGAACTTGTATACTTTGTTGTGTGAGAGAGGGAGGCATATACATGTTTATTGTGTAGAGATCACCGAGCATGAAGGTGGACGGTCGTCTCCCGTTTATTTTACATGTTGGACGTATAGGAATATGATATGCATGATTCTTGATACATGTTAGAACCCCCATGTTTGTCCTATGTATATCTAGAGTATTGTTGTAGACATAACAAGACGTAGCATGAGGGTGATTGAGATGGATATTAGTGGTAATGACTTGATCTAATAGAGCTTAGATGCACGTATATGTGGTGATACCGAATATTGGGATAACATGTTTGATCTTAATAGAAATGTGAACCCTTGAGGAATTGTGAATACTTATAAATTAGAGTTGTATGTTAGGGTGAGAAAATTGGCACTGGATATTGTGATATGATGGAACAACAATTATTATATCAGATTTCTAGACTTGTAATGGAACTAGATGATTATAGAAATATTGGGATTATGAATTGGTTGTGATGACTTGGATCTATAGTTGAATATATGAGAACTATCAGATGATATGTCGTTGATGTTAAATATCAGTAGTAGCCATTCTATGTTGCAGCTATTTGAGTACATGTTAGAGGTGAGATTATGATCAGCTTTAGTGGAGACTGTTTATTGAGCAGTAGCTAGACTATTACTATTATTTTATCCATGTTAATGAAGTTACTGGGAAATGATTGTTTGACTGTAACCAGAGTACAGTCCTATTGTTCATCATATACACGGTTACTGTTACTGTTACTGTTACTGATATTGTTCACCGTGTATACGATTACTGATTGATTATTACTGTACTGATATTGTTACCGTCCAGTAGCATCCCAGTGATTGAAATGGCATAAGGTATTGATTGTTACTGATGGCATACCTAACTGACTGTACACTAGACACCTTTCACTGGACCTTGACATATGACTGTATCACTGTTACTTGACATCTAGTACTCCTGTACCCCCTGTATCCATGTCCCATGTACTGTTGACCTGTTAATAGCACAGTCAAACCGGCGTCCGGCGGTTTGCCGCCTGGTGTCGGGATTGACGAGGATGTATCCCACAATCGTGCTAGCGTCCGGCGGATCTTGAAAGGAACTAAGTGCCACGTGGAGCAAAGTGCCACACCATACACATGGTGGGGGCCACCTCTTGAATCCAGGGGGCCACCTCTAGAATCCTGTTTCCCTCAGAGCAAAGTGCCACACAGAGCAAAGTGCCACACCATACACATGGTGGGGGCCACCTCTTGAATCTGTGGGGGCCACCTCTTGAATCTGTAGAGCTATCTATTGTACGTGACGCCTGGTGTTAGCGTGATATTGCATTCTCAGTGCCTATTAGCATCCACACGCACTTGTATGATGATAACCCTAGGATACATGTTATTTGGTTCTCTTTCCCTATTCGAACAATGATACCCGCATATCGGAGTTCGGATGAGTTCTACTGGATGTGCGGGCTCCAGGGTGAACTGTCGGATGTTGTGGGACGCCGGTGGGAAAGTGATGAAGATAACGTAGAACATTACTGATTGTTATTGAATGAATTGATGAACACATTGTGTTATACCCTGAATGGTTACCCTGCCTTATGACACATGACTGTATACATGATTGTAACCAGGACCACATGATTGTAACCAGGACCAGACTTATGACCAGACTTGGATACCAGTTTAGTGACATGTGATGGATACCTATTTGACATTGATTGCATATTTACAGTTGTGCCATTTGACTGCTATCTGTATTCATGCTTCATCATATGTGTTACTGTTCAGTTATTTATTGTGTTATTTAGTCTTTCTATCTGCAGTTCTTACTATTATATATGCACATGTTTCTTCTGCACAAGTTCTTTCCCCTTTACACACACTCATTATGGTCGCGTTCTGACGACTCTGGATTTGCACGTCCAGATATTGGACGATTGTTTCTAATGTGCGGGTGTTCGATGAGACGGTACGCCCTGCGAGGAGCTTGGGTCCTCTCCTCTTGATCCTGGTATACTTGCATTTCATTCTTGTTACTATTCTTGTTTCTTATATATCACCTTTGACTTCTGTTCAGCTGCCATTTTCTTCCTGTTATTCATTGCTATCATGTGTCTTATATGTATTATTGCAGTGGTAATTGATTATTATAGTTCTGATTATAGTTTGTTCAGGTTACATTTTAGGCTTAGCGTATATACGTGGGGTATTTTTCTCGCGTATATGCGTCGCCATAACGTCTCCGTATCCTTAGGATCGGGGCGTTACAGACATACTTTTGGGATGCATCACTATCAAGGAGCTTTGGTGGGACAACCACCATGCTAGGAGCTTTGGTATTGGTAACAATCTCTAAACTCCTACTTTTATGTACATGCTTTTAATTTCATATATCATATAGCATGTTCATATTTTTTTTTTGTGCTTCATGTGGTATTTACATGCTTAGATGTAGAATGTGTCAAACTTGCATTTATACATATATGAATAGTGAACTACAATTGACTCATATATTTTGAACTTCATGCTCATTTGTATCCACTATATACATATGTATAGACTAGTTTTGATGATTCTCTTTTATACATGTTTTGCCTATTTTTATGCTTTACTTCATGTATATGTATTTTTAATTCAAATCTAATAAATATACATGTATACCCGTGAGTCTCTTGCTTTCATGCAAATACATTTAATAGACTCTTTTATACTTGGGATATGTATGCATATTGTTAGCTTTGGATACACCATACATATACCTTGAAGTTATTTGAAAGAAAAATGAATTTTTTTGTTTTGATAAAAATAATTTTCATATCTATTTTAAGCTTCATTGTCTATTTTCATGAAAATACCATTTACATAACCTATGAACACTCATCTTTTATTTTTCAAGATAATTTGAGCTTTATGGACTATGAGTGCTTGAATTTTTATGTACTTAGTATAATTCGTGAAAAACATATGATTTGATGTATTTGAAGGATCTTTAACTAGTTTGTCAAAAATCTATTTAAACTAGTTATTTGTTCTTCAAATGAGTTTATGAGACATACACATGATCTTACTATTCTTCAATCATAAATTCTTTTGTGTTCTCAAAAATTTATTTGATGCTTCATGATTTGAATATTAGTTTATATGTTAGTTTTTGTCAACACTAGGATTTATACTTGTACATATCGTGAGTCACAAATAAATCTATTTATATTTGTACTTGAATGCTTATTTGAACCCATGAAATGTGCTTGTATTGCTTGGTTTTGATGATACATACATGTTTAAACTTGTATTCCCACTTTTTGGATTTGATTTATGATCATGTGTTTCATTTCATGTATATGTGTATTTTGCCAAACTTTAAGATATACATGTATACCTCTTGAGTCATTGCCTTAATGCAAATCTATTTATATGGACTCAATTGTGTTTAAGAGATATGTATGTATACTTATTGTGTTGTCAAAACATACATATATCTTGAAATATAAACTTTGTTTTTAATATAAAAAAAATGTGTGATGGTTTAAAGGAATATTGAGACTAATTGACATTTTTGCTTTATTCCCTGCTTGAAGGATTCCGTACTAGTTTTAAAACATTTTCATATTAACTAGTGCAAATTCTTCATATGGTAGAGTATATGATAAGCTCACTCTTCAATTGGTATCATTGGATATTTTCAATTGGTATCAATATGATTTTTATATACTCATATTTTGATTGTATGTATGAATGCTTTCAAATTTAAATTATATCAATTTCTATTAATATTATCTTTTCATACATATATGTGATCTATTTGTGCTTTAAGAGAGTGAATCAATTGTTCTTAAAACACAATGTATATGCTAAGCTTAATTCAACTTTCAATTGGTAATTCTTAAAGCTTATGCAATATGTTTTCAAAATTGATATCAAAATAAAAAATATGTTTACTTGATATCTCAAAATGTGTTTTATTAAGAAAGTTCAAAATTTTGTTTTGATAAAAAAAAAAATTCAAATTTTTGATTTGTATTTCCTATATGCAAGGAGAGCTTAACATCTCTCTTACATATGGATTCATGTTGAGTATATTATAAATTGAGGAGCTTGACAACTCTTCTTTATATGATATACGTGTGTAGGGGGAGCTTCACATCTCCTCTTATGCATTACATAATATGTGTTATGTGAGTTAGGGCTTGTCATCCCTTCTTCATGTAATGCATATGTGTAGGGAAGTTAACTTAGCATCTTCCTCTTCATGAATGAATATCGCATATAAATCTTTATTGATTGATTTGTATTACCTCTTCTTGATCTCTTTGTTTTTGACAAAAAGGGGGAGAAAAATTTGTTTGATTTGATTTTACTTTGAACCCTTTGTTAATGAGTGACAAAAAGGGGGAGAAGTATTTGAGTTTATATGCATGTTTTCATTGCTTAAGGGGGAGAAGTATTTGTCTTCCTTGTTAATATGCATATATGTTTTGTATTGCAACTAGGAGAAAAAGGATTTCATGTTTTATCTCCATACATTGCATACATATTTATGTGCTTTCATTGCATATATTATTGTTTATTTGTTATGCATGAGTTAAGGGGGAGCTTCTTTGAAGCTTTACTTTAATCCATGCATATATAACTTCATGAGTTTTGTCATCATCAAAAAGGGGGAGATTGTTGGCCCAAAGGCCTATCACCCTTGTTTTGATGATGATCAACTCATGAAGTTATATTTACTAATAATCTTGTGTTAATTAGTGACAGATTCATTATCAAGATCTTAGTAGGTGCATAGCTCAACAAAGAATAAAAAGTCAAGATTTGGAGCTAGCACGGTGTGATCCAACGAGCTTTTGGATCAAGCTTGGACCAAGTCAAGATGATGAGAAGACTTCAAGGGAAGACTTCAAGATCAAGACTTGTGTCTAGGTATAAGATTTTTGTTTTTAGATAAAATGTAAAGGATAGAGTAGTTGGTGGATTGCTCAAGTATTTATCACACACACACACTCTTGTTTTAGGTGTCTTTTCATAAAAGAATTTTCAGTTTAGAAAAGACTTTCATTTTGATAAAATACTATTTTGGTTTTTGGTATTTCTCATATACATATGTTTAACTCAAAACCATATTTAGAGCTTAATGTCAAAAACATAGATATTTCATCTTGATTGTGTAGTGGATCATATCCATACACACTAAGCCTTAAAATGAATTACAATATCTTGTTTTTGTATTTGATGATGTTTTGGAAAAACAAAGTTTGGAAAAATAAGTTTTGGAAAAATACAGTTTTCATTTGAACCAATATTTTCAAGTTACAAAAATAGTTCAAATCATATGTAACATGCCTTGATTTTGTGCAAGCATGTTTGTTAATCAAAGTATATTGGTAAAACTATTTTTGTAGAATTTCTATGTATTTATGGGATTTTATGTGAACCAAAAGACTTAGTTTTTAATCCTAGAAAAACAGTTTTCAGGCTTCAGCTAGTCGACTTGCTACCTTTATAGTCGACTTGGTCTGAAGTCGGTCGACCGGATCGGTCGACCGACGTGCACAGACGTGCACGCCTTTGTGCACTGGAGGACGGCCGACCGGATCGGTCGACCGCTCCAGAGAGCTCTGCTCTCTGGAAATTTCGGCCGACCGTACGGGTCGACCGACAGAGAGTTCGACTCTCTGCTCTAGTGGCTCGGTCGACCCGGGCGGTCGACCGTGGCTCCAACGGTCGGATTTCTGACCGTTGGCGGTCGACCGACCCGGTCGACCGGCAGGCCTGACAGACCCCAACGGCTAGTTTTTGACAGCCTATATATTTGGGGGTTTGGTCATTGTTTTGGAACAAGATTTTAGGAGAGCTTTGAGCCAGTTTTTCCCACTTCATTAAAAGAGTTTTCTCCACATATTTGAGAGCAAATACTTCCAATCTAAAGGGAAGATTTTATTAAGAGTGTTAAAAGAGATTCTTTGAGTTTTCCTCCACCATCTCTTCCTAGTTTTCTCACACAAACACTTGAGCAATCCATTGACATATTCATCTTATAGGGAGTGTTATAGTGAGAGCTTTTATTGGTGATCAAAGTGTTAAGATCACCAAGAGATCATTTCTTGTTACTTTGAGGAGGCGGACGTGTGTGTCCGCGTTGTTTTGAGTTCGGGTGCGGACTCGGTTGTTTTGAGGTGCGGCCTCGGCAAGCTTGTGGGGCTTGCGTGTGTACGGGACTAGGGAGTCTGAGGGCTTGTAGGTGTTGCGGCACCGGGGAGAGATCCATTGGGATCTTGCATAGTGGAAATCCTTCGTGTGTCGAAGGCGGGGATGTAGAGCAAGTGTGCTCGAACCTCGAAACAAACCCTTTGTGTTTGCGATTGCCTTTTCTCTCTCTCTCTCCCTTACTTATATCTTGCATTCAATTATAGTGTAAATCTTTATATGCTTGATATACTTGTGTGCTCATATTGATATACTTGCTGGGTTTGTTTGCTAACACTTGTATTCAACCAAGAGAGCCAACGCGGCACCTCAACCCATTCAAGGGGAATCTAGAGGAGTTTGTCCAGAGCCCTTCACGGGAAATTCGGCAACACTCTTTGGTTATACGTGGTGTTTAGTGTAAAAAGTGTAATTATGTCATAATTGTTTTTAGCTTCCGCATTATTTGGCATTAAGTGACCATTAGATTAGCCATCACCTATTCACCCCCCCTCTAGGTGAACTTTCAGTACATTGTTCTTTTTATGATTTTTTAGATAATTATCAGATTTCAGGAATGTGCAGGAGCATGCCAAGAATATCAGGTGTATATAAGTACTATCAGGAGATAAGGTTAACATTCCCGTAAGTGATAATTACAAGTCAGGTATAACATGTTGGATGGCAGGTGATAGTAATTAGGTGTCAAGTGGTAACATGCCAAAGGTCAGGTACCGGGTGATAGCATGTCAAAGGTCGGGTGATAGCATGGCAAGCAATATCAGATAATAACCATTAATGTAGCTAGTAAGCAACCAAATGAATATTCAAGCAGAGCTAAGTAGTGTTAGAGGCATGCACAGTGAACAGTGTTTAATCACTAAAGCGCTTGGCGGAGCTACCAAAATGACTCGTCTTAAAATGCGAGTCTAAAACCCGACAGAGTTTCACCTAGGCAAGTCTAGTGATAAAGCACTGAGCATTAAGCATACCTAACAGGCGGAGCTGAGAGACCTGATGGTCTAAGTGCACTTCTCTTTCGATGAAGTGGACGAGAGCCCGAAGGTTAAAGTACGCTCGGGGTCTAAGCGCACTCTCTATAGCTACCACGAAACCTATAAGGGTGCAGGCCTAAAACTAATTAGGTAGCTAGCCTGATAGTGGGCAGAAATCTAGAGTCGATACAAAGGTACCTGCATGATATGTTAGTACCACACACACGCAAACATATAAACGTGAGACTATCTAGGCTACCATGGAGTAGTGAAGCCTGAAGGCTGAGTAGAGAGCCCGGGACCAAAGTACGCTCGGGTCTAAGCGCACTCTCGGTAGCTACTACGAAACTCATAAGGTTGCAAACCTAAAACCAATTGGGTAGCTATCCCAAGAGTAGGCAGAAACTCAGAGTCGAAATAAAGGTACATGCACAAGATGTTCTACACTATTACAAGCATTACAGTATATCAGCGTGGTACAAGTCAAGACATGTTCACAGAATACAACACACCCACCTGTACAATCACACTGGAATGATACAAAATATAACACAATATCAAGTTTAATACAAGTCCAATTTTGCAAGGAAAGCCACTCGTCTAGAACACCAATTTTAAAACTTCGCGCGTCCAAATTCCCGAGTGAGAGAGGAAAAAACACAAAGCGAGAGAAGGAAAGGGCGCTTGGCCCTATGGTGGCCCTAAGGGTGGTGCGCCACCCCGTGGTGGCGGCCTAGGTGGTGGTTGGCCATGAGGAGAGAGAGGTAAAAATGGAGGTGAAGGTGTTGGAGTGGGTGGTGGTAGTATTTGGTGGAGTTGGATTTTGGAAGGATAATAAAATAGGAAATTGAATGAGGTGAAGATGATAGTAATATTGGAGGTTGAAACACGGATGATGGAGGTGGTGTTGTGGTGGTGATAGTGATGGTGGTGGTGGTGAAGAAGCATAGAAGAGATGGCGACAAAAAGGGTGTAGTAGAGACGGTGGTGGTATTGTTATTGAATATGTAGAGATCTCGCCAGAATAGTCACCGGAATGATCACCAGAGTGGTGGCCAGAGATGGTTTCGGAGAAGAGAGTCTTGGCCTTTAGCCAAACATAGTGACTGATTGCTAAAATGAAAGAACAATCAAAGAGTTTAAGAATTTACCGTGTAGCTTGTGGCTAACAAGTCGTGTCCACGAGGAGGAATGCGATGGAAGCTTTTCGGTGATTCGTTTAAAAATAAAGAATTGTGTTCTTTTTTTTTAATGGAAAAGAGAATGGAAAGAAGGAGATGATTAAAAGAAAAATTGCAACTTTAGAGAAGGCTTTGGAGAAGGTAATTAAAAAGCTCGAAAATTATTTTGTTGATTATAATAAGGAAGAAAATCTGGGCTCACTATCTCACTACTCAACAGTTTATTCTTCTACTGAAATTCTAAGTGCCTCAAATTGATCATAGGCAAAACTTAAAGTTAATTTTAGAAAGTTTGAAGTAAAGCACATAAGATGGTTGGAAGCGTTCACTCTTTTCTTTGAAAAATCGTTTTAGAATCGAATGTTAAATCATCAAGCGCGAAGAAGTAAGAATGAAGTAAAAATAGTTCAAGAAACATTCATGAAAGAAGTAAGAGTTTGACAATCCAAACCCATTCTCATGTGCCTTCAAGAACACTTTCAAGAAGAAAGGCTTTAAGTAAGGCATGCAAATGATTCATTGGGTCTTTTTCTTTAAAACCAGAAGAGAAGAAGAACTAGAGAGAGTTACAATAGTGAGCCTAGAAAACCGTTTTAGTTACTCATGGAAAATAAAGAAGAAAGCAAATAAATAATGCAAGTCATACCGTAATACGAGTGGAAGAAAAAGTAGCTCGATTCTTGTATTGAAGTCACTTCAATCTTCAAGTACAAGCACTCAATTCCTCTCTCTCTCTCACAAGTATTGATACTGGACTACAAATTAAAAAACAAGAATACAACTTTTGCACTATCTAACAAAGAACCTAAATCCTTAGAAAATAAACACAAATTCTAATCCTAATCTTCGCTCCCTTTTGCTTTGCTGAAACTAGTATTTATAAGGAAAAACCAAAAGGGGGAATCTCGAGAAGATTGGGAGAGCAAACGCTCCCCCAACTGCCACTAGATAGCCGCGAAAACACGGCTAGGGCCGCGTTTCCGCGGCCCTGGTGTGGCCATGTGGCCACACCCAATTGGTGGTTTCCCCTGGTTTGGTGATTCTCCTGTATCTGCTTCTGGTTTTCTTGTTTCTGCTTCAGGATTTGACGAAACAGCCTGTGATTGTTGGCTTCAACCGCTTGATTCAGGGAGGATTCTTCTCAACCGGTTTCAACCTCTTGATATGCCAAGACTTAGCCCTGATTCCTTGATTTCGAATTTCTTCTGAATTAAATCAGAATTTGGTGGGCTTTTGGGCTTGTTTCTCTTTCCTTTCTCTTAGCAATTTGGGCCTACATTTAACAAAGAAAAAGAAGACTTATTAATAGGATTTATTAGCTAAAAAGTATGGTAAGGTGACAATGTATATGCAATATATGTGACTAATCAGTGGCCGACGTAGGAGGGGATGGTGGGGTGGTGGTTTTGTGGAGGGATTTAGTGGTGGTGGTGATTTTGGAGAAGGAAAAGGCGATAGTGGTTTGTATGGTTGTATTTTGGAATTATGGTGAAATAAATGAAGATGGAGAAGAAAGAAGATGATGGTAGAGAGTTGTAGGTGTTGTGTTTTTATGGCTATAGTGGAGATGAAGGAGAACTTGGTGGTGATTAGGGTTTTGATGGAGAAATTAAAAGGAAAGGAGAAGGAAAGGGTGTTGTATTTGGAGTTGGAGTTAAAGGAGAAGGAAAAAGGATTATGGTGAGAGTTTTTTTGTAAAATGGAGAGGGGTGAGGTGGCCTTGGCCGGAGATGGTGACGGGAGAGGGGGATTGAGTTGTTTGAGATATTTTGGAAGAGATTTTAGTGGAAATATGTAGAATGTAATGGAAGAATGGAGAATGTTTTAGAATATGGTCGAAGGAAAAAGAAGGGAAGAAAAGAAAAAAGGAAAGAAAAGAAAAAAATAAAATATTGATTAGAATAAAAAGTGAAAATAATTAGAGTGGCAGATTCTCTGGATTCGGTTGCATATGTGGAAAACTTTCGGAAAAATACCGGAATTGTCTGAAAATCAAGTATCTCGGAACGACCCGCAAAAATTCTCAAAAATCAAGAATATTATTTGAAGAATCGTGGTAAAATCCTTTTAAGAAATTCTTTATAGTTTTCAAATTAAAAATTCTGGAATCGACTGCTAAAATCAGTCGACACCAAATCTGGTCGAAATCAGTAAATTCTTGAAATACCTAAAAATGTATTAAAATAGTAAATATTATTCTAAAAAAATGAAAGTGTAGGCTGTCTAAAAATGACTAACAGATCAGCCATTAAGGAAGCAGAGTCTCAAGCTCTAGACGCGAGAAATCGATGCTCGCGTCTCAGCATTAAGACGCGTTGGCTCTACACCCGCGTCACAACATTCAGACGCGTCGGCTCGAAGCCCGCGTCTCAGCATCAAGGCACGTCGGCCCGACGCCCGCGCCTCAGCATCCAGACGTGAAGGCCCGAAGCCCGCGTCTCAAACTTCAAGGCGCGTTTGGCTCGACGCCCGCGTCTCAAACTTCAAGGCGCGTTCGGCCCAACGCCCGCGTCTCAGTTGCAACTGCCCTGATTGCGGGGCCAGTCACCGCGCATGTAGCGGGTAGTGGCCCCTCATTCGGGAGCGTTTTCAGGAGACACCTTCACCCCCTGAGATCCCTATAAATAGCCTTGTTTGCTATGAAGATAGGATCAGAGTTTTGGAGAGACACACAGGGATAGAGGCTTGAGAGGATCGAGCTTGGCAGAAGATCGGAGTTTTGAAGAGAGAGAGCTTTGAGATAGGGCATCATCAAAATCGATCGAATCCAGGCAGAAGGATCATCAAGAGAGAAGCACGACTCTTCAGCGAGCTTACTGAGTACTAGCCGCTCTTCGCCTACCTCCTCTTTGAGAGTTTTGGTAGACGGAGCTGAGTTACTCTTTCTACCGACCGAAGAGAAGACCCCCGACGGTCCAGGACGGTCATCTGGTCAACGGAGAACAAGATTCACTCTCCATCGCCACACGAAGAACCCAGCTTTAAACAAAGGGAAGATTCAGACATCCTCCCTCCCTTGTAACTGGAAAAGAGGAAAGAGTAGTTCTTTTGGTTGTAATCGTTTCGCTTGAATTAAGGAAATCTTTTTACAGCTAAAACCACTTTCTCCGACCACCAAACTTTCCCGCCCCTACAAGAGATGGCGACTCCGCTGGGGACTACCTTCGTTACTGACGAGCGCACCGTGGTGCAAGATGACGTTCTCCGTAAGGGGAAAATGGTCGAATCCCTCGTCGTCGAGTTCGACCAGGCGAAGTATGAAGAGTTCCTCTCTTCTGGCTCCAAGAGCCCAAAGACCCGCGTCTGCCGCAGGGTCTCAAGTGGACAGCCCCCTGAAGCCCAATCTGAGGCTCTGTCGGGTGCTCCTGCTGCCTACTGTGCCAAGTTTGGTTCACGCGCCAACGCCTCTCCGAAGGCCCGCGTAACCTCAGACTCCTCTGCTACGATCAACCGCGCCGCGCAGAACACACGCGCCAACGCCTCTCTGAAGGCCCGCGTGGTCCCCGGCACATCTACTGGTGCGATCGACCGTGTCGCACAGAACGCCCGCGTCAGCGTCTCTCAGGAGACCCGCGTGGCAAACACCCCTGGTTCTACAAACCAGGAAGTTGTTGGCTTCTCTCTTCCTCCACAACGCAATCGGAATGCCGAGCGTCGACAGAGAAGACGCGCGCATCAACACTCGGTCGGAACCGTTGGTCTTCTGACTGGGGTTGAACGCAGCGTACGATCCGATGCCTTGCCCGCACCTCGTCCAGTGCGAGAGGTCCGTGTTTGGCGACCCAAACGCGAGACTCCCCAAGTTGAGCCCTCTGAAGACCAACTTGCCAAACGCCGAAGCGAAGCTTCTGCGTCTTGTCAAACACAGGAAGCACGCGCCCATAGGCGTGGGGCCCAGCAGCCCACTCTCTCCCAAGTCTCTCTTCTCCAACGCAGCAGACAGCAACGCGAAAGTCGCGTCTCATATCAACAGAGACGCCAGACGCGCGTGACGCAGCCGCGACGCAACAGCCGCGTTTCTGAAACCTGTGTCCAGGCTGAACAGCACATGACTGTCTCCCGTCGTCGACGTTGCGAGACCAGTCTCTTTAATCCCCCTCTCACAGATTTGAGGGATTATTTGACAAGGAAGAGGAGTGCCAATCAGACCACTTCTCCATGCTGCTGTCAACAGCTCATTCAGATGCTCTCTGGATGCCATGCGAGTCAGGCGTGCACCAGCCGTCTTTAATTAGACAGCTGACCCTGATTCCCCCATCAGCCAAGAGAAGACGCTCCCACAGGAGGAGAACCTTCTCAGATGTTGAATACCCGGAGCTTACTGCAAACATGACTAGCAGGAGTAAGGGGAAACAAATTGCAGTCAGCCCAGATGACTCCGAGTCTGACTCTGTACCGGAAGGAGTGTATCAACACACTCGCACCCGGACGGGGGCCATTCCCCCAATTGACTATAATGCCTTAGCCCGCGGCATTAGAACGGGTGATTCTCACTCTGCTGTAGTGGGGTCGCAAGCTTCAAACTCTTCCGTCGAGAAGGAGGCTTCCGCCTACATGGCAGACACTCCTGAGGAGACGACCAGGCGTTTAGAACAGACGCAGAAGCACCAGATGGATATAATCGCCTCTCAACAGAGATCCATTGACTCCCTCAAGCATATGCTTGAGAAATTGCTTGAAGAAAGAGCGAGATCTCCTCCTAGACGACCGAAGGGGAAAGGGAGAAAAGGAGAAAGCCCACCCTCCGAATCTTCTGACGAGACACGACGATCTACCTCGGATGTGTCCAAGCCCTCGTCGCAGGCAAGAAGCGACCAGACCCCGGGAAAGGCTCATGCTAAGAGCATGAGTCAACTAGAGCAGCGCCTCGAGGCCCTTACCAACCGTAAAGGCCTCCAAGAAGCTGGAGTAGTCCGGCCCTATCCGGCCGAGTGGGACTTAGTCCCGTACCCTCCTAAGTTCAAGGCTCCAACTCTCCAGGCATTCGACGGGAAGGGGTCACCCAACCAGCACATCTACTACTTCAAATCCCAGACCGGGAATGTGGTAGATAACGATGCCATCCTGGCGCGACTGTTCATCGGCACCCTGAAAGGGTTGGCCTTTGAATGGTTCATGAAGCTCCCCGAAGGTTCCATCAAGAACTGGGGTGACTTGGAGAAGCTGTTTCTAACACGCTTCTTCGAAGATGATTCGGAGGTCACAATGCCTACCCTTTTAGCTACAAAACAGCGAAAGGGAGAGTCCGTCAAGTCTTTCGTAGAAAGATTTCGGAACATGGCACTCCGATGTCCAAGCGGCATGACCCAGGCCACCCTGGTGGAAACATGTCGCCATAATCTTCAAACCTCACTCCTTGCTCAAATAGGAGTTGCTGAAAGCCGCACCTGGAAACAATTAGTCCAGCAAGGTGAACAGGCTGAGGAGATTGTCGCCCGCGTCAGAGCGGAAGAAGGCAAGCCCAGGCCAGAGAGGTCGACAAGGCGTGCACCAGACACATCCCTCCAAACCAAGCGGAAGGATAATTTGGCGACGGAGACCAAATCTCCCACCAAACCTCAAACAGGCAGGGCAAGTGGCTCTTCAAGCCAGCCACGCCCCAACAAGCAGTATTCCTTCAAGGAGGAACACGTCGATTCGCTCTTCAAGCTACTCAACAAGAGCAATCGACTGAAGCTCCCTGAAATTAGGCGCCCGGAGGAAGTCGGCAAGACCGACAATCCCACCTACTGCTTATACCACAGGATGCTCGGACATCCTACCAAAAGCTGCTATGTCTTTAAGGACATCCTTCAAGCTCTGATTGACGCGGAGGTATTAAAACTCCGACCGGAGCAGAAGAAGATGACGGCCAACATGACGTCGATTCTCCAGTTTGGGACACGACCCCCGACACCCGTGGGGGTAATCTCTGTCCCGAAAGGAGAACTGAGGGTGGTCAACACAGACCCTCATCAGCAGCAGGAGAAAGGCTTGGTACCCGTCCCTACACCTCGAGGGGAAATTATGTGGGTCCACCCTGACCTCGTCGACGAGCAACAATGGACGACTGTGACCAACAGAAAGTCCAAAGGCAAAGGGAAGGCTTCATCTTGCCATGTGATATGCGCCTCTTCTCGAGAAGCGGACACTGATGTTCCCTCGCTGACTGACTCAGAAGAGGAAACAATAGTCCTGGCCGCAGAGCCCAGCCAACCTACGGCAGGGACCCGTTCAGGACAGGCATACTTGAAGCAGTACGGCGAGACATCAGCGGCTTCTCCGCAACCAGCCGTGGAACCAGCCAAGCCCTCCTCTAAACAGCCTGGGGAGAAGCAGAAAGAAACTCGGTTTTCTCGAGTTCTTGCGAAAGGTGTAACAGAAGGATCCTCGACACCTTACCGCTTCGACGTCTTGGCTCAACTAGCCAACATCCCGGCACGCATTACCTTGTATGAGCTCCTGAGGCTATCAAAGTCAACCAGAGAGGCTCTACAAGAAGCTCTGGCAAATGCTGAGGTCTTTATGACCCGCGTGCCAAGGGAGGAAGATGAAGAGGATTGCCTCCACACCTCCCCAAATGCTCCCTGCATCACTTTCACAACAGATGACATGCAGGTTAAAGGGAAGCATGACCGACCCCTATACTTCACAGGGTATATTGGGTCATCCGAGGTGAACCGCATCCAGGTAGACCCAGGGTCCGCGCTGAGCATCATACCTCGCCGGGTTATGCAGTTTCTAGGCATTCCTACCCATCGTCTGAGCCCTACCCAGACGACTATTTACGGGTTCAATGCCAACAGCTCCCGCCCGATGGGGAAGATCAAGCTCAAATGCCAGATCGGGAGCCTCAAGTCAGAAGTGACGTGTTACGTCATTGACGCGGACACTTCCTACAACCTGTTGCTGGGACGACCATGGATTCACCGCAATTCCATCGTTCCCTCTACTCTCCACCAAGTCATGAAATACATTGACGAGAGTGGACAGGTCCGAACGTTGATTGCCGAAAGGCATCCGTTTAAAGGGGTTGAAAATTATTTCACGGACTCCCTCTTATATCAGGATCCGGAGGAGACTAATGAAACCCCACAACCAGAGGAGCCAGACTCTGGTAATGAAGCTGACGTTGAGCCTGAGAAAGAAGAGTGCCTGTGGGAGTTGGAGCCCATTGTAAAGAGCACTAATAAGCTCGATGTTGATACCACCGACGATGCGGGTGGTTGGTACATTAATGAAGATTTAGACTTTGCGTATTTCCCTGTGTATGTTTCCGATTCAATACCGTCGGATACCACTACCGACATGGACGATGACCTCTGGTCGGCAATAGATGCCTTGACATCTTTGCATGTACCGGTGAAATCATCCTTCGGGACATACCAAGATAATGGTGACGCGCAAGAGTCTGTATTCATGGTTCCAGCCAGACGAAAAGGCCAAAGACCAATACTTTTTGGGCGAATCGCATCTGAACCTATGCCCCACGAAGAATCGGAAGGTGAGGATGAATCCCCTCAGTTCGATCATTATGAACCTAGAACGCTCAAGATGATGAAGCGCATGGGGTATGATCTAACCAACAGGCCTGGGTTGAACTTCGGAAAAGGAAGAAGAACACTGCTTCGATCCTTTGTACCGAAAGGGAAAAACCCTGATTACTATCATCGGACGCGCCGGGGGTTGGGCTATATATCAACTCCAGTGCCATCAGCCTCTGATTCGGAGAGACTGTCAAGTCATGACTGCTCATCAGACACGTCGTCATGGGAATCAGATGTCAGTGTCGGCAACATCTTCAAAGGGCTTTCAGTAAACATGGTTTCGACAAACCATCTGGAGGATGAAGATGAAGAAATGATCCAATCCGATACAGACCCTTAGATCAGACATTTGAATGCTCTTTGGGACATCCGCTTTGAACAGCGTGAGCCACCCACAGAAGACAAGGTTGTTCAAGTCAACCTAGGAGATGAAGACAATCCTAAACCCATCTTCATAAGTGACGGCCTGTCGCCTCCAGAGAAGAAGGATTTAATATCTCTTGTACAAGAGTATATAGATGTCTTCGCCTGGAATTATGAGGACATGCCTGGACTTGATCCTCAAGTGGCTATGCATCGCCTCAACATCAATCCGGACATGAAGCCCGTTAAACAACAGCAGCGACGGTTCCGTCCAGAGATAATGGAGGCAATCCAATCAGAAGTCAGGAAGCTTATTGACTCCGGCTTTACCAGGGAGGAACAGCATCCCGACTGGGTAGCCAACATCGTCCCCGTCGCCAAGAAGAACGGGAAGATCCGGATCTGCATCGACTTCCGTGATCTAAACGAGGCCTGCCCCAAAGACGAATTCCCATTGCCAATCACAGATGTCATGATTGACAATACTTGTGGATTCGAGCGAATGTCCTTTATGGACGGGTTCTCAGGATATAATCAAATCAAGATGTATCCCGATGACGAAAAGCACACCTCCTTCAGGACACCTCTAGGGGTATATTGCTACACCGTCATGCCCTTCGGTCTGAAAAATGCGGGGGCAACCTACCAAAGGGCCATGAATGCCATTTTCCATCGGCAGATACGCAAAACGGTGGAATGTTATGTCGACGACATTGCGGTGAAAAGCCGCACTAAAGGTGATCACATAGCAGACCTGAGGGTGGTCTTCGACATCATGCGGGCTCATCAATTGAAGATGAACCCCACCAAGTCCTTCCTGGGGGTAGCCAGTGGCAAATTCCTAGGGTTTGTCGTGACTTCCACAGGAATCCATTTGGATCCGGAGAAAGTCCGCGCTATCCAAGAGATGCAACCCCCCAGAAGCCTCAAGGAGCTCAGAGGATTACAAGGACGATTGGCATATATCCGCAGATTCATTTCAAATCTCTCCGGGAGATGCCAACCCTTCGCTAAGCTGATGAAGAAGGGCGTTTCGTTCATTTGGGACGACGCTTGCCAGCAAGCATTTGAGGAGATCAAGCACTACCTCACCCAACCACCAGTCCTGGCAGCTCCGGTATCCGGAAAACCTTTCCTGGTGTACGTCCGATCAATGGATCATTCTTTGGGAGCTCTACTAGCTCAGAATGATGACCAGGGGCGAGAACAAGCAATCTACTACCTAAGTAGAACAATGATCGGAGCCGAACATCGGTACAACCCGATCGAGAAGGAATGTTTGGCACTGGTGTTCGCCATTCAGAAAATGCGACACTATCTGGTGGGCCAAACCATAAATGTCATATCCAAAGTCAACCCCCTGAGGTTACTTATGACAAAGCCTTCTTCACTAAATGGCCGGCTGGCAAAATGGGCCATATTGCTATCACAATATGAGATGCATTTTCTGCCACAAAAGGCTATTAAGGGACAAGCGGTGGCGGACTTCTTAGCTGAACACCCAAATCCCAGGGCAGCCAAACTCTACGAGGATCTCCCAGACGAGGTCGCCGAAGCCTGCCTGACCCAGACATTGTTCGAAGGACAAGTATGGCAACTTTTCTTCGATGGCGCATCGAGAACAAGCTCTAAGGGACGTACAGTTGCGGGGGTAGGATTAGTACTCGTCTCCCCACAAAATTACGTGATTCCCCGAGCTATCTCGTTAACCGAGCCCTGTTCCAACAATGTGGCGGAATACAACGCTCTTTTGATTGGGATGCAATTCGCCGATGAGATTGGCGTTAAAAATCTCGAGGCATACGGTGATTCTAAACTCATCGTCAGCCAAGTTCGCGGAGAGTATGAGGTCAGGCATGAAGATCTAGTACCCTACTACAACGCGACAATCCACATGGCCGAGAGGTTTTCAAACTTCTACATCGACCATGTACCGCGCAAGCAAAATGCGCATGCAGATGCACTTGCATCCCTTGCTGCCTCCTTAGCTCTTCCAGCTGGAGCAATGGAGAAGGTATTCGTCTATAGCCACGACCTATACTGCCCAAAAAGTCCCCTCGGAGACTACCAGAGGTCAACGGGAGATCGTCGCGGTAAGGAAACACTTGAAGTGTCAACCGATCCAGAACTTAAAGACTGGCGATTCCCCTACATTGATTTTGTCTTGTACGGCATCTTGCCCGAAGACACCAGGGAGGCGGCTGCCATCCGAAGGAAAGCCTCCAAATTCTACTACAATGCGATTTCGCGAACATTGTATCGTCGATCGCATGACGGGATCCTGCTCCGATGCCTCTCATCAAAAGAAGCCCAAGGAGTATTGAAAGAAGCCCACGATGGTACTTGTGGAGCTCATCAACCTGGCCCGAAGCTGGCAAACCGACTCCAAAGATTGGGTTACTACTGGCCCAAGATGGTTGCCGATGCTGTTGCCTATGCCAAAAGATGTCACGCCTGTCAAATACATGGCGATTTCATCCATCAAGCACCAGCATACCTCCACTCTACGACCTCTACCTGGCCGTTCGAAATGTGGGGGATGGACGTGGTTGGTCCTATCAGCCCACCATCATCAAAGGGACATCGGTTCATCCTAGCGATAACCGATTACTTCTCAAAGTGGGCCGAAGCTATCCCTTTGAAAGAGGTGAAATCTTCTAACGTGATCAAGTTCGTGAAACATCACGTTATTTACCGCTTCGGTGTGCCTCGGCGGATTGTCCATGACAATGGACCCCAGTTCATCAGCCAGGCTTTTCAGAGATTCTGCGCCAAGTTCAGAATCCAGAGTGTGTCATCAACGGCCTACTATCCGCCCGCTAACGGCCTCGCAGAAGCTTTCAATAAGACTATTGGCAAGCTTCTCAAGAAATTCGTCTCGAAAAGTCAACGAGACTGGGACGATAAGTTGGGCGAATGCTTATGGGCCTATCGCACGACTGTGCGAACCCCAACTAAAGCCACGCCATTTTCCTTGGTGTACGGATGCGAAGCCGTCCTTCCACTGGAAATTCAAATTCCCTCTCTTCGCGTCGCCTTGACAGCGGAAATGACAACAGAGGAGAAGCATCGACAGCGACTCCAAGAATTGGAAGCCTTGGACGACAAGCGTCTGCAGGCCCAACAACAAATCGAGCTTTACCAAGCTCGTATCACCAGAGCCTTCAACAAGAAAGTCAAATCCCGAACTTTCAAGAAAGGCGACCTCGTCTTAGCCGTCCGAAGACCCATGGTCATGACACACAAGACGAAAGGAAAATTCCAACCCAAATGGGAAGGACCGTTTGTAGTAGAGTCAGTCTACTCAAATGGATCGTATCGCCTCATAACCTCAAATGGCGATACACTCATGATGCCAATCAATGGCAAATTCCTGAAGAAATACTATCCCTAGATGGCATTCTTCCACCGATCAAGTTAAAAATACACCTCTGATCAAACATCCGACGCCCTTGATGGCTAAGGATAGAGGAAAATGTTGGCTTTTAAGTCCAACATAAGTCTTCGACAACTCATCATGCTGAGGGGAATAGCATGGCTAGCCCAACTCAAACGGTAGTTGGTAAAGGCATGACAAACCCGTGACAGCTGAGGATTTGCTAAAAATCCTAAGGGACACGTTCCCATTTGATCCGACGCCTTCGACGGCTAAGGATAGAGGAAAATGTTGGCTTTTAAGTCCAACATAAGTCTTCGACAACTCATCATGCTGAGGGGAATAGCATGGCTAGCCCAACTCAAATGGTAGTTGGTAAAGGCATGACAAACCCGTTGACAGCTGAGGATTTGCTAAAAATCCTAAGGGACACGTTCCCATTTGATCCGACGCCTTCGACGGCTAAGGATAGAGGAAAATGTTGGCCTTTAAGCCCAATATAAGTCCTCGACAACTCATCATGCTGAGGGGAATAGCATGGCTAGCCCAACTCAAACGGTAGTTGGTAAAGGCACCTCAAATCCGTTGACAGCTGAGGGTTTGCTAAAAATCCTAAGTGGATTTGATTCCACTCTTCCCTCCAAAAATCCCTTACCAATCTCATCCATAGAATGGTAGGACCACAAAATGCAATCATTACCATGTTAACACTATACCTCTGGTAATGAATACTCTTTGTCGAGTATAAACCTGGCTTGTTAACTCTGCATAGAGTAACAAACTCTCAAATTTGCCAAGTTAACACTATACCTCTGGCACCTCAAATTCCACTTGTCAATTCTCATCAATAGAATGACAGGTCCTCAAATTGCTCCTTTCGCAAGCAAATTCTTGTCAAGTTAATATCACACCTCTGACAAAACTACTGTTTAAGTTAACATTACACCTCTAAGCAGTACATCGAGTGCCTGTCAAGTTAATATCACACCTCTGACAGTTACCTTTCTTCAGACTTCCATATCGAAGCTGAAATAGACGATGCCAAGTTAACACTACACTTCCAGCATCCGAGTCATTGTTAAGTTCAACAATACACCTATGGCTATGACCTTTCCTCGACTTCTTTAAGCCGAGACGACTAATGCCAAGTTCAACATTACACCTCTAGCATTTCTATCACTGTTAAGTTAAACATCACACCTATGACAGTGACACCCTCAGTTTTCCCAAATAAAACTGAGATGCTGATGAGTTAGGTTAATATCACACCTCTAACTCACATCCTTGTCAAGTTAATATTACACTTCTGACAAGACTACTTCTAAACCGTTAAGTTAATATCACACCTCTAACGGTAAAAATCTTACTAGATTCCCCACGAGTCTAGTTTCATTTGATATTCTCCCCAATCGAGTATCAAATTCATTCTGGAGGCAGTGTTGGTTAACATTACACCAATAAACAATGCTTCCATCAAAATCCCCAGCTGATCTTAAATCAAGTTAATCCCAAATCCTTGATAAAAGTTCACCTTCTCTGGGGGTACGCGCTCCACTCGTCACTTTCTTTTATAAAGTGGCGGGTCCACCAAAATTATTCTTTGGCTTCTAAAACAAAACGTTCAAGACAACAGAAAGAAGCAAAAAGAAAAGTGTCACTTTTATTCATATCCAAACACATGAAAGTGATACAAAACGCTCTCTTATACAATAAGATTGAGTGTTACAATTAAGGAGTACAAAGAAGTCCCTCTCTCTCTCTGAGGCCGTACTCACTCCTTGAAACCGCATCTGATCCCAGGTGCACAATTGGAGCCGGTTGCACTTTGATGCGTGACGCCAACTTCGAAAGCGCCCTAGCTGACCAAGCCAAGAGCAATGGTGTTCTTGAGGTCCAGTGGCAACAGAAGGTCCTGCAACCCTTCGTTCAGGCGCGTCTCTTTCCCTAGTAGACTATCCAACAAACATGGAGTCACTCTTGGGGTGAGAGCAGAAGTTTCGGAGTCATCACAAAGGATGCCACCCTCCACTTAGTCCGGCGGCAGCAAAAAGTCCGGCAACTCTTCCTTCAAGAATTGATCCTTCCCCCAGCAGAAGACTCAACGGACTTTAACTGTCCTCGATGTCACTTCTGGGGTTTCATCACCATCCCTTTCCCCAGCAGGCCATCCAACGGAGTGTCCTTGATGTGACTTCTGGAGTGGGAGAGGAAGAGGATCTCATCCGCCGCCGCAACCGCCGGACCACCCTCACCGGTACTCAGCCTATCCGTCTCTTGCACCAGATCTGAAGAGACCTTGGCGAGGGTTGGGTCCTCGTCAGAGATGTAATATACTCTCTTATAGGTGACGAGGACCATAATATATTCTCTCATAGGTGAAGGTTGAACGAGTTCGCCGACCGAAGTATTCTTCCAAGGGCCCAGCAAGCCTGCAAGGAACAAAAAGAGAGAATTAGAACAATCTGCAGCTTAGTGTAAACAGAGAACAACTAAGTCAGCAGAGGCAAACGCGGGAGTGATCCACGCAGTTAGCCAAATGCGGGAATGATCCATGCAGTCTACCAAGACGCAGGAATGACACGCGCAGCAAGCCAAACTGTTGCGTCAGCAGAGACAAACGCGAATCAAAACGCGGTCCCATTCTGTGCCTAGGTCAAAAAGCACAAACGCCGAAAAGGCACAGACGCCGAAAATTGCCATCTCCATGAACAGGAGTTGCAAGGTGCGGGTCTGAAACCTTTTTTGGAATTCGTCCAAGGCATTGGCCATGAAACGCGCTAAGGCACAAGCCATAAAACGCGCCAACACCAAGGGCCAAAGATTCCTGCACGCGCGTCCGGAGAAGTTCAAGCCCATGGTACAAATTCCAGAAGGAATGCACCAATGCAGACTTCATGAGGGGGTCCAGATGACATGAAGCCAAGGTACAGGCCATGGTAAATCTAAGGTGTCATGGTGAAACGAACTGCATACCCGTAGAGACCTCTGTCAAGAGTTGTAATCTCTGCACCAGGACGCAAACGCGGTCACAGGGCAAAGAGGTGTTTTCTCCTAAAGAGACCAAACAGGGGCTTAAAAGCCCTGGGTCATCTTCAGAACCATCCTCATCCATGGAGACAATTGTCTGAGGAAGATGAAAGTTCTCAAAGCGCTCTCTCAAAAAAAAACAAAATAGTCCAAAGGCAGGATTGAAGGGAGAAGGGGCGCCCTATTTATAGGCAGCTCCTGATAACAGCGGTTAATGGCCCCGTAATCTGAACCGCCGGCATTAATAACTGCACAACTGCCAAGATCCAATAAGGGCCGGACGCGTGTAACACTGCTTCGAGAACCGCCGCTGGCGCTGATCTCCAACCGCCCGCACTGGTTTCTCATTTAAGAGAATCAATACTCAAGCCCAATCAGCAGCCGACGCGTGGACAACTGCTTCGGGAAACAAAGCGGAAAATCCGCATCTGACGTTTAAAGATCACACCAAATCCCTATGACAGGCTGTATGTAACGCCTGGGAGTTTACACCCAGACGCGGATTGGAGAACTATCCACCCATCCGCGTCCCAGAAAGATGCCTGCGCGAGTCAAAGTCGCGTCCCCTCAGAATTAAGGGAAAGGCACAAGGCTGCGTCTCCCGCGTCTGCCTGATCCGCTTCCTTCTTCGCAGAAGCAGATCCGCGTTATTCAGAGCCGCGTCTCCCTGAACGAATGCCGCGTCTCATGAAACAATGATGGCCACGTCTCCCTATGGATTGATGCTGCGTCTTGTCAAAAGGACTTAGTCCTGCCTAAGTTCTCATGAACTAAGAACCGCGTCTCACCCTGTGATGGACGATGCGATCGGAGGCCGCGTTTTCACTCTATGCTGAGTCTCATCAAGAAGACCGCGTTCCGATTTGTGATTGACGCCTCGTCTCATCAAAAGGACTTAGTAGAATCTAAGTTCTTATGAAATGATGACCGCGTCTCACTTTATGATTGACGCTGCGTCTCAGTAAAAGGACTTAGTAAAATCTAAGTTCCGGTAGGCTGACGACCGCGTCTCACCCTGTGATCGCCGCTGCGTCTCGTCAAAAAGACTTGGTGAAATCTAAGTCCCCATAGATTGATGCCACGTCTCATTCTACGGGATTAATGCCGCGTCTCGCCAAGACCGCGTCTCATTAAAAGAACTTAGTCCTACCTAAGTTCAGTAATCACGACTGGTGATCAAGAGTTGGACTCATCCACAACAAGACAAAGAAATTGGGACAAAAGCTTTAAAGAAAACTTCTATTATACCAAAAAATGATAGAAGTGGATACAAACACTCTTAATAGAGTGTCCCTTTTCTTTACAAAAAAAAAAAGAAGGCTAAATGTCCTGGTTCACCAAGGAACGGATTTGTTCCCTAAGGCGGTGAATCTCATGCTGGCGCGTCCTTTCAGCCTCCATGATAGCCCGGTCCCGCAGCTCCGCCTCAGATAAGAAACTTCTGGCAGACAGTTGCATCCGCAGAGAGTCCACCCTGGAAGATTGCAGAGACAGACTCTCTTCAGCTCGCGCCGTAGCGGCCCGTTGCTCCTCAAGCTCCTTTTTGAGGGAGACAAGTTTCTCCTCATTTAGTGCAAGAACAGCTTCCGCCTTGGCAATAATGTCCCGAGTTCTGAGGATGACCTGCTCCGTGCTCTGCACACTGAGCTCAGATTCCCTCGAATCTCCGGCTAATTTTTGAAATTCAGCCTTGGAGTATTCAAGGTCACGGATCTCGGCAGTGATCTGCGCCTCCGCCTCCTGTCGCTCCCGTTCCTGAGCAGCTAGGAGCCTAGTCAGGATGGCCTGGGCCTCCCCGGAAGAACCTGCATCTTCCAAAGATTCCAGCTCCCGCAGGTTATCTCCAAGTTGCTCTACCACCCGCAGGCATGCCCTGGCAAGTGAAGGGCCTCCCGCCAATTCGACGCTCACGGCCATATTTTCAAGAAGCCTCTGGGCGAACTGGAAGGTGCTGTGTCCACGGAAGATGAGATCAATACATGATCCCATCGAGGTGAAGAATTGTTGCACCATCTGACGTGCCAGATCCCCCATGTCTTCACCATCTAAGAAGCTTCCCGACCCTTTTTCTGTCACGGGACAAGGGATATAGGGCGGGTCTTCTCGCACAAGAGCCGTGCCAGCCGTCGATGTGACAAGAGCAAGACTACCCACTGGCGCTTCCTGGAGCGCTGCCTCTGCAGGAGCTTCCACGACCAAGGAAGGAGCTGTAAGCACAACCTCTTCAGAAACTCCCACCGAGGATTGAGCTGTGTGGCCTTCTGGAAGGGTGCTGATCGTCAGACTCCCCACCTGAGCCCCCTCAGTCAGAGCTGCCTTACTAGGTTCGAGGTCCAGAGGCGTCAAGTCCTGTAAAATGGGAGTCTCCCCAGCTTCAGCAGTAGCCTTCTCCACCGGCGGAGTGAGAGCCTCCTCAGCCTCAATGGTTGTTTCCCCTCCTGGCAAAGGGGAAGGCTCCCCAACTTCAACAGCTGCCCCCTCCGAGGTTATCTCAGCGGCCGAAGCCTCAATCCCCTTGGGCTGGGTCAACTCTGTTTCCATCGCCTCGACATGCGAAGTTGTACCTTCAGCAGGGATTATCGCCAGCGGTAACGCAGTCGATGATTCACCCTCATGTTGTTCCTCCTCCGAGACGTCAAAGAATCCGCCCTGATCAGGAAGAGCGGGTTCATCGCCATAGTCGACTTTATCTTCAAAGTCACTTTCTTCCGATGACGAAGAAGACGATAGCGCCACGCGAGGAAGCTCCGCAACAGGAGCCTTACCCCCAATCACTCCAGTGGTAGGACTAGGGTCGACTGCCCGAGGATTGGAAATAAAGACACTAGGAGACCCCGGTTGCTGTACCTCGTCTCTCCCTTCATGAGCAGAAGGAGACTCGCCCATTATGTCAACCTCCGGTGACTCGGTATCACCAGCAACAAGGGGTCGCTCAACAAGCTCCCCTTCCTCCACGGTCTCGCTGCGTGACCTAGGAGCACGGACCAAGCTTGGAAAATCTTCATCTTCCAGCGGTTCCTCAACTCTAACAGGGACACCTTCAGGAGGAACCTCAACTCCAGCAGAGATAGCTCTGGATTGAGAGACTTCAGCTCTGGATTGAGAGACTTCAGCCGTTAAGTCCCTCCGAGCCTTTTTGGGGCAGGCTCAACTACAGAAGCAGAGCGTCGACGACGCTTCCTCGCCAATTGCTTCGACCTCCTTGCCGGTCGCGGCTCCACTCTCATTGCTGGTGGCTCCGCCCTCGTCGCTTGCGGCTTTGCCCTTGCCGGTCGCGGTGCCGCCCTCACTACTGGAGGCTCCCTCCTCGATCGTTTCTCGACCTCCCTCTGAGCTTTCAGGTACTGGTCGAGGAGTTTAGTACGTTTACTGGATTCAGACCTCTCCTCGAGACTGGCATTGATACTCTCAAGACATGAAGACTCCGGAATAAGATCTGGCGTCTGGCCGGCTTGGGAGTACCAAGTACAGAAGCTGAAACTCATACGGCACTTAGGCGCCTCGTCGGGTAGATGGAATGTTGCTCCCGTCCCTCCAGCCACACTGTAATACCAAGCCCGAGCGCCTTCGAACAGGTTCCCGTCAAAGGCAAGTTGAGCATTGGGATTCCCGACGTAAAGCTGATCATAGCCAAATTGTCGGGCAAAACGACTTGGCATATACGGTTCGATAGTGCAGGAAGTTCCTTGGCGAAACAGCACATATCCTGGTCGTATATTGATCAACCACCAGAAGGCTCCAGCAGGCAATTGCGAGAAGTCATCCCGCCCAGCGACATCCGTGAACAGCTCCCCGGGGGCTGCATCTTGAACCTCTGGAAAGCAGCGGTTGAGCTGGTAGTTGGCGGCACAGGAAAGACGCTTCCTAATGTAATACAAGTAGGTGTCATGCCACTCTGAACGTTCCAGCCGCTGTACAAATGGGATATGATCCACGCTCCCACGCGCTGCCGTCATTAGAGACGGGCAATGCATCACGTACCAAGCCATGAGGTACGTGTAAGGCAGCTCAATTCGCGGGTTGGGATGCTTCACCGTCGGGTTCCCCTCTGAGTCGGTATACGGCTCCCCACGAGAATTAGCAGTCTTTGGGGGTCCGCAGAAGCTCTTGGTCAACACCCGCAGCCCGCTTTGAATACCAGCCACCACGGCGGGAAGAAGGGCTATGGGGTGGCCATGAGCCAAGAGTACCGCCGGGTACACCACATCTGCCACAATAACTTCATGTGGTAGCGTGGGCACCACACACCTCTTCAGCCACAACATCAGGAAGCCCGCCAACAGCGCCTGATCAGAAATAGGGGTCCGGGCTTGATGGTGAAAACTCTCAAAGACCAAGTCAGGGTCGAAGCCGTCCTCGTTCGACTCCGTGGTGTAGAACTTGTCAGAAGCTGCGTCGATCCTGTCTTCAACTTCCCCACCAGAACTAGGAGCTAGTCGGATTACTGGGAGATCTTTATTGCTGACATTATTAAACAAATAATCAGCCCAGGATAGTTGCTTGACGCCTCCTGACCTCCAGGCAGTTGTCTGACCACAGATGTAGAAATGGCACATCACCTCCCAGTAGGTCTCGTACACTTGAGGAGATTCTTTTTCCAAAAGGCGCAGCTCCCTGGTGGTTGGGACAAATTCCTCGTAAGGAATATCCCCTGACGACAACCCGGAGACCTCATACAATTCGTGTAGGGCAAGGCCCATCTCTCCAACCGGAGTAAAGAATGTCCCCGTCCGAGGATTGTAGCGCTCCAGAATCCCAAAGAAGTTATGGGAACTCATCGGGACGCCCCACTGCACGGCCCTGACTGCTGGGTACAGCCCCACACGCTTCAGTGGCCCCTCAAGATTGGTAAGGACAAAACCCACCATCCTACCCCACCAGTAATTCTCTGGAGAATGGACCCATCCATACGTACGGAAGTCGACAGGATAGTCACCCCCTGCTTCTATGAAGGAATTGAGGAAGGTGGTAGCAAGCTCCGGGATCTCTCCAATTGGGATTTCAGGCTTGGACGACGCAGGGAACAGTCCGACAACTGACCCGTCATGACTATCATGGCGGTCTACCTTTTGGAGGCCAAAGTCACCAAGGGCGATCTCAGGGATATACTGGGAAATGTCCCATTCCATCTTTCGGGGAACAGACATGTGTTGAAAGTAGGACATCGGGAACATCCTCTCCATGTCTGGAAGAAAGAATCTTCCGCCCTTTATCTCACGGAGCCATTTATAAGTCCCCTCAGACACACGACGGCCATCGTCATAGATATGATCCCCAAAGAAGAAGGCAGGCTTCTCCAACCTGACACCGTCATCCGTTTTGAGCGCGGCATCGGTCATAAGTGCCCGGAAGGTTCTCCTGTTAACATTAGAGAGCCTGCGATCCAGCAACTGGTCAGCAGTCACGGGGACACTCATTCTTTGCACAAAGGTCAAGCCCCGGTCGGCACCACCCACGCGGCCGAAATGGTGCATCTTGGCAAGTGAACCTGAAACATGCGGCACTGCAAAAGAAAAAGGCACTTGGTCAGATACTTTGCCAAAAATAAGGGAAGACGCTAAGTGTTCATAATTCAAAACGCAGCCGAGACATTGGACGCAGGGGTTATCATCCGCGTCCAGACCTGCGAACTTGCACCAAAACGCAGAAGAGATACTGGACGCAGGAATTTTTCGAAACCGCGTCCAGACCTGCAAAGCTGCGTTCTACAAACCAAGACTTATGAAAATTCGAAGTACTTGGACTCAAACGCCAGATTCTACAAAATCGGCGGTTGAAGACACAGAACACAAGGATCAAATCCGCGTTCTGCAAACCAAGACTTGTGAAATTTCAAAGTGCTTGGACTCGGACGCCAGCGCCTGATGGCACAAAACGCGGCACAGAACGCATGGATCAAATCCGCGTTCTACAAATCGCGTTCAGAGACCTTCACAATTAGAAATATTCTAAGTGAAGGACCCAGAGTGCAGAGTTCACCAGCGTCGGATCATCAGGCCCGCGCCCCGGTTATCATCTCAAGGACAGCGTCCGAGAATCAAACACGATCTTGTGTTAAAGGTCCTTAGGGTTCTATGAACATGTTTTAATGGCGGAACCCACACCGAAGGTGCATTTTTACCTCGGAAAACACCCTCCTGCGCAGAGGAAGCATCTCTCTCAGCCTCGGCGACGGTCGCCCTTGAGGTCGATGCAGTCGGTTTCGTCTTGGGAGCCATTGAAAATCAAGAAATCCGAGCGAGGAGATGAATAGTTAACAAGAGAAGGAAGTTCTTTTTTCTCAGAGAATGCGTTCGTTCGGAGAAGAAGATACATCTCTCCAACTGTTGCCTTTTATAGGCACGGAGATTCGCGAAGATACGCAGCGTTTGGCCCAATAAACGCTGCAGCGAATCGCTGCCTGACGCGTGGAGCCAAATCATTGTTTGAACAGGGAAGATCATGCGTCGCGACCCCGCCACAAGTCAGAGGTTGACACGTGGAGCAGTTCATTTAATGAACCGGGGGATCCGCGCGCCAAAAGGCGAAATCTCGCCTTTTCCCCAGGCTAGCTGGCGGCGTAATCATGACATGGCACAGGCGTACGCCCCAAAGTGCGCGGCTCTTCGGTAGACATGCCCCGTCAGCGTCAGCATAAATGCACCCAGAAAATCGCGTCTGCCTTATGAAGATCGGTCGCGTTCTCATCGCCAAAAGGTCGCGTCTCGCTAAGAAGTCGCGTCTTTAAAGCAGTTTCTGCTTTTTCAAAAAGGAACCTGCGTCCAGTCTCCTGCTTCTACAAGTCAGTTCAACAGTACACTGACGCAAACAGACAACCAACCACTCCCGGTCAAAAGCGCACCCATGACAGACTAAAAGCAATCGGGGAGGTCTAGACTGTGTATCTAGACACTCAAACACGATCAACTCTGACGGCTTCAAAGAGTTCAACAGTACACTCACGAAGACCAATTCCAGATAAGATCAAACCCGAAGCATCAACAGTCCAGTCATAAAACGCGAACACGGCTAAAGATCCAAAGTATTCCGAAATCCGTCCCATTCAACTGCGGAATATCAGAAACTTTGGAGGGGGTTCTGTAGGCTGTCTAAAAATGACTAACAGATCAGCCATTAAGGAAGCAGAGTCTCAAGCTCTAGACGCGAGAAATCGATGCTCGCGTCTCAGCATTAAGACGCGTTGGCTCTACACCCGCGTCACAACATTCAGACGCGTCGGCTCGAAGCCCGCGTCTCAGCATCAAGGCACGTCGGCCCGACGCCCGCGCCTCAGCATCCAGACGTGAAGGCCCGAAGCCCGCGTCTCAAACTTCAAGGCGCGTTTGGCTCGACGCCCGCGTCTCAAACTTCAAGGCGCGTTCGGCCCAACGCCCGCGTCTCAGTTGCAACTGCCCTGATTGCGGGGCCAGTCACCGCGCATGTAGCGGGTAGTGGCCCCTCATTCGGGAGCGTTTTCAGGAGACACCTTCACCCCCTGAGATCCCTATAAATAGCCTTGTTTGCTATGAAGAGAGGATCAGAGTTTTGGAGAGACACACAGGGATAGAGGCTTGAGAGGATCGAGCTTGGCAGAAGATCGGAGTTTTGAAGAGAGAGAGCTTTGAGATAGGGCATCATCAAAATCGATCGAATCCAGGCAGAAGGATCATCAAGAGAGAAGCACGACTCTTCAGCGAGCTTACTGAGTACTAGCCGCTCTTCGCCTACCTCCTCTTTGAGAGTTTTGGTAGACGGAGCTGAGTTACTCTTTCTACCGACCGAAGAGAAGACCCCCGACGGTCCAGGACGGTCATCTGGTCAACGGAGAACAAGATTCACTCTCCATCGCCACACGAAGAACCCAGCTTTAAACAAAGGGAAGATTCAGACATCCTCCCTCCCTTGTAACTGGAAAAGAGGAAAGAGTAGTTCTTTTGGTTGTAATCGTTTCGCTTGAATTAAGGAAATCTTTTTACAGCTAAAACCACTTTCTCCGACCACCAAACTTTCCCGGCCCTACAGAAAGCAGTTTCTCTAAATTCAACTACATTTGTAAATTAAAAATCTGGGAATAAACCAGCGGTACCGATTAATCCCTATTTTAGGGTTTTATAAAAATAATTCAGAAAAATTCCAGAAAATTATGAAAATTCTAATATATTGGAAAACAGTGTTTGAAAATGAAATTGGTCAAATCTGATTATCAGAGAGGTCAATTCTTGCAGTACTGCTATACGAACAAAAATAAATAAAAGAAAATAAGAAAATACGTTCGAAAAATCAGGATACGCATCTGAGTACGTATTTCGAGGATGGCGTGTTACATTTATGACGCCTGACAAGATACAGTGAATCTCCTGCTTTTAGAGACTTATCATTACGCGCCCCACACGACACTTCTCAGGGACTTACCATTACGCACCCTAGACAACACTTCAGAACAGTAAGCCACCACTATAAATAAGGTATCATACCAGCGTTAATCAGTTTCCCTCATCCACAGTGTAAGTTGAATATCTTATTATAAGTTGTCTAGTATTCAGTTCGGTATATCATGATAACCGTTTACAGGGATCTTCAGGAGTTCTATAATCAGTAGTACATTAATCAGTGGCGATGTGGGATTCGGGAGGTGACCCCAGTGGAATCAAGAGGTGGCCCCCACCACAGAGATGCGTGATGTGGCACTTTGTTCCACGTGGCACTTAGTTCCACACATCATATTAGTAACAGGAGTATCAGGATTCAGTATTCAGTAATGATTCTCCGTAAAGTAGTAACCAAGATTTAGAAATTATATTCAGTTAGGAATCAGTATCAGTATCATGTTCTCAGGTATCAGCAATAGATGTCCATGTCAAGTCAGTAGTGTTAGTATCCAGTGTTAGTAATATCATGTGTCTATGTCATGTCATGTATCAACATTGGTAACTAGTATAATCAATCAAGATCAATATCAGTATCAAGATACAGTAAATAGTACAAAAGCAGTACTATAGCTATGTGCACAAACAAGCGGAGCAAGCAATGCTGGGCCTAGATCAGCGAACAGTGTTTATTCACTAAAGCGTCCGGTGAAACTTCAGAACGACTTGGCCTTAATATGCGAGTCTAAAATCCGGCATAGTTCCGCCTTAGCGAGTCTAGTGAATAAAGCGTTAAGCGTTTGGTCCTGCTTACCAGGCGGTAGCGATATAAACGGATTAATTCGTTAAAATGGGACTAAGCCGTTGAAAACCTCAAAGAGGTTAGTTAAGCCCGAAGTCTGTATAAGTATCTGCAGAAGATGTTAGTACCACACACAAGTAATAAATAATATAATATAATCATAAACACAGTCATATTCTCTATATCGTGCTCCTGAGTTGGATACGCTTTGCCCCCAGTCACCACGAAACCTGAAAGTAATGGGTGACCTGCAAAGTGGTCTCTCGGATAATATTCCAGAATAGATAAAGCATCCGAGGCATAGAACCCCTTTCCGGCTACCACGAAACCTAATGGTAGTGGGCGGTGGAGCCGACCTATTGCCATTGGATCACCGGGAAGGGTCCCCCAAAATTACGATCCCAGAAGAAAAGTTCATTCCGAGGGTCTTTATCTGCAACCTGCACCTTTGTTAGTCCCAAATACCAAAAATACATATAATTGTAGAAAATGCATTTTAATTCTAGAAAATTACAAGATTCCTAAAAATACACAGAAAATTCTAAATACTCAAAAAATACATATAATATGTAGAAAATTTCTAAATACATAGAAAAATCTTAAAAATACATAGATAATTTTTAAATACACAAAATAATTCTAAAATATACAGAAAATTCCTAAAATGCAGTAAATCATAAAATGCCCAGATAATTTCTAAAAATTACAGAAAATTTCTAAAAATGCTCAGAACATGAAATATGCATGCATGTATACAAATATATGTACAAGTATGTATGTGCACATATGTAATAAGGAAAGAGTACTCGCCTCTATCGGGAAATACTCGATACCATGTGCACGTGTGCACGTGTGAGAGCCTTGGTCAGGCCATGAGCTATAGGGAGAAAAAGCGAGTTTTGGAGAGGTGTTTTAGAGAGAGAAACTGCAAAGAAGAGAGAAACCTAGAGAAATAAAATTAGGGTTTGGTTTTGGAGGAGAGAGAAAGAGATTTGGATGTGTGGTTGTTGTGAGAGGGTGGGGGAGAGGGAGAGGTCCTCCCTATGGTAGCCAGCTAGGAGTAAGAGGGGTGAGGTAAGGGGGAGCCATCTACAGTAGCCGGTGATGGAGTTATGGAAAAAGGAGTGAGAAAATATAGAGTGAGGTGAGAAATAAGAGAGAGAAAGTGTTGTTTTTGGGTGTTTTTGAGACAGGAAAAATTAGGAAAAATTAGGAGAGGTGTGCATAGGCCTATGGAGGAGTTTAGGAATAGGGATGTGGCCATGGTGTTAGAAAATATTTACAGGATTTTTAGAGATTTATTTGGAGGGTTTTAGGGTTTTTCTAGAGAGAGAAAGGGTGAAGGGAGGTGGAAGGTGACCGGCCGTGGTGTGGGCTGGTGTGGGAGGAGATAAGAAGGATGGGAGATGGCTTCAATAAAGAAGCCAAAAAGTTGGCTTGTTAAAGAAGCCATGGAGTTTTCTAGAATAATGGAGAAAAGAAAAAGAAAAGAAAAAGAAATAGAAATGCAATTATTGATTATTGTGGGGTTATGTGTAGATGTTCCATGGAAAAATAATATAAAAATTAAAATGAAGAAAATTGGAAAAGAAATGAATTTAGAAAAAATATAAGGAAAAATAGGAGGAGAGAGAAAATATTTAATTAAATAATTATTTAAAAAGAAATTTTAAGAAATTTCTAGAGTAGAAATTAGTGTCAGTGCAGAGTCTCCTGTAAAAATTTCGGGTCAAACGGAGGAAAATACGCACATGAAATGACACGTACAAGTTCAAAGCGTCAAAAACCGTAAAAGGATACGTATTCTGGAATCAGGGTATTACATTGGGGCCATCGCCGATGTAGAAGAAGCTTTTTGATAAAGATTTTGAGTTTTAGAGGATAGATCTTGAATGTAGGGACTCTCAGATCTCAATGAAAGCACCAATTTGTGGTGGAGATTTTTCAAGGCGATTGTTCGAACGGTCAATCTCATGCCACAAATGAGGGGGTCTATTTAAATTGAGGATGAAACTTTAGATTTCGGAGACAAAAGATTTTATGTGAAATTTAAATTGGGAAAAATCACGGGAGGAGAGAGAGAATTTACTATATTTTCTCGAGATTACTACAGTGAATTCTTTAGAGTACTCATATGCTTACAATTTCTTTGATCCTGGCCTTCCTTCCTCCATGGATCTGCAGGTGTATAAGTACTCTGTAGCATTATAACTGATGGTGCGGATTTCTCAGATCTCCACAACTACACGATTTGCACATTGGGATCTTTCCATAACCGCTCAGATTGCTATGTTTTATTATTGAGATTGGCATGTCGAGATATCTGACACTATCCATAACTGCCGCCCACTGAAATATGAGAGTATTTAGAACGTGAGGATATCATGACTGCATAACTACCTTCGCGGTCCGGAAAACCCTGTTGCTGAGCTGTGTCCAGTGGAAGTGGAAATCTCCGTGGAGAGCCTATGTCGTGAATGTTGGGGAGAGATATAGTTGCTGATATCGGAGAAAGAAAAGATCCGAGACTCTCTCCTCCGGATTAAATGTGAGCTTGAGGTGAGGAGGACAAGGTTCTTTCCTCGGTGTTGAATGTGAGCCAACAAGTATCTCGAGTTTGTTGTCCACTTGAGACACTCCTAGTGCGACGAGACGCGTGTCGTGATGCTGGGGAGTGGTTAAATTCTAACCGCTGCAAGTACTCATGTGGTCAATTTTGTTTTTCGCGCAACAAATTGGTAATAGGAAATAAGACGATCATTACTCAATCAGTTTGAAACACAATGGCTCTAGGTTAGTTTATGCCTATTTCCTTGATAGAGCTCCCTTTCCGGGGCTAAAGCTGACTTGAGTTTCAGAGGGTCATCAGGTTGTCCCATATCTGTCCTTTGGCCTCATTTTAGTTCTGGCCGGCATGCCCCAAGCTGAAACAAAAGACCTCGGCTCGTTCAGCTCACCTCAACCCCACCGGAGCTAGTGAAGACCAATAGTGTCCGCAAACAAAACATACATCAGCAAGTTGGTATTGTATATGGGACCGAGTGAACTTATACATAAAACACTCACGAGAAGCATGTGGTCAATTATTTCTCACCCTGTGGAAAAAGCTTGTCTTCCTCCTCAAACTTTCGCTCTTGTGAGCCAACCTAACCTTGGGTATGTCACACAGTACCACTTCCAAATGTTTGCAATGTAAATCCAAATGTTGACCATGATAGTAAAAATTACAACCTGCCTCCACCTCAAGTGTGTTGAGGTCCCAGTGCGAGAACATCAGAAACGCGGGAGAGGGAGCCGCCTTGGTCAGTCCCTCGTCATGAGCGCTCCTTGCCTCCTCCATTGCCCTCCTGAATTCAGTTGTATCGGGGGATGAGAAGCCAAGCTGACCACAGAACAAGGAGAGAAGAGTTCTAGTCCCAAACTGGCATCAGGAATCTCACTTTCGAGCTCACTGATCTGCCCCTCACTGTTCTGAACGGTCCAAGGGATACTGATTTTGAAGATTTATAAAATAATTTAGAAGAATTTTAGAAAATCATGAAAAATTTAAAATATTAAAAAAATAATATTTTAAATTGAAACCAGTCAAATCTGACTAGCAGAAAGGTCAAATCAAGAGTACACAGGGATCAAGTCTCGGGTTCAGATTAGGGCTGACTCTGAGTCCAAAAAACCGGATCCGATACCAAAATGATAATATAAATCATCACAAAATAAAAATAAATACGGGAGAAAATTGAAAAATATGATCAAAAAATCAGAGCACATATTTGAGTACGTATTTCGGAGACGGGGTGTTACAATCTACCAACCTTACAAAATTTCGTCCTCGACATTTCAATAAAGAGAAGATGAACACAGAACAGATAGGGACGGGATTATACCAAATAACTGAGGATAGCATTCAAAAAACTGACTGAATAAGAACCTCGGACTTAGACTTCTTCTTCACTTTTTGCCGCATAAAGTTTCAGGTGGTGTCATATTAATACTGACTTGATATCTGTTAATAAAAGAATTTTGTCAGAACTTCTGTAAACTGACCCACTCTGATAATATGAAATGAGCTGACTTAGAAACTGGCCAAACTTTCACTACTTGATATCTGCTAGAATCGATGGAGATCACTTCTTTCAAAAAAAAACATGACCCAAGAATACGATAATATCCATTAGAACGTATACTTACTCTGTTGAGTGTGAAATTGTTCCTGACGAAGAGTCTATAATAAGATTACTAGATGTTCTATTTGTTCTCTGTCACTCTGAAAGTAAACCATAATATCGTAAACAAAGAAAACTCGATAAACTGATCACAAATAAATAAAAAAAACCCAATAATAACGAGTTCTTTTGAATGCTGGACGAGTTCTTTTGAATGTTGGACGTTGATTACTCTGAAAAGCATAACCAAGAAGTTAGAATAACCGCAATGGGTCATGAATAATATCTTCTAGATGATAACCCGATTGTAGATCAATTCTGAGAATACCTGATCTCTGTGAAGTTGATCGAAGAGATTGTGATCATTCCTGGAATAATATAAATAGAAAATACCATAGTTATGTCTAGTAGAAATCCTGAATCTGAAAATTTGTTTCACATTGACACTCCTGATTATATTAATGATGACTACCCCACTTTCGGTACTGATCCCCATGGTACATTCATATATATATAAGAGTAGAATGCGAAGAAGTAAAACTATCCGATATAAGAATGCAATATATTAGAATCAAAGAGTGCCAAAAGAGGGTGAGAATGAACTACATCTTACTTGTCGTTACATCTCCTGTCTACCCATATATTAAGTTAGTATAAAGACGACGAGAACTAGAAAGTGAAAAGATGAAAAAGATTTAGGAATCAAAGGAAGGACGATCAAGAGGGAATAAATAACTTTATATTTTGCAGTTGGATTGTATAACCGAGACTCCTGCATTCTAATTGCAAATTTCTATACCATTAATTTGCCGAACGGTTGTACTGAGTATATGAGAGCTTGGGCTCTGATACCATCCTGCAACGCCCCGAACCTGCGGGTTCAGAGACGTTACTGCGACGTAGATACGCAGGACCAAAATACCATCACATATAAATGCTAAGCATCGGTGCAGGCAGGAATCAGTGTACGAAAGTACGTGATGTATTGTACATTTTAACTTAAGAGTACAATTACAACGTTATCACAGGATGTGACATAATATTATAAGGAATTACATCACCGATAGGCGAAAAAGTGAGAATACAAAAGATATATAAGCATGAACAACACAAAAGGTGCTCACGAGTTTCAAAAAGGAATCTCGAGAGCCGAGCAGGGGCCCTGGAAGAAAAGGACCCGGATGTTCTACCGCTGATCAACTACTCTACCGCTGCACAACTCTGATCAACAGAAAGTCATGATCCAAGCTCCGAGATCTGAACATGCAGGTCCAGGGAAGTCAGAAAGCTGCCCAACGAGTGGTAAGATGAGTGCTAAGTGGTGTGCATAGACAAGCACACGTGTATCGATAAATTCGAATTGAAAAGTATATATCAAAATCGTATCGTGAGTACAGACACACATTAGCAAGAAATGAGGAAACAAGTTAAGTAAAGATGGTAAAATCAGTTGTACAAACTCAAATTACGGATATGTGAAATCAGTACGTTGAAGGAATAATCCAAATAAGAAAACTCTCATATATAAACTTTATATCTTACGTCACCGTAACCTGAGTTCCACAACCTAAGTTGTCTTATAAACTAAGAAAATAACATAAAACAGATAAAATTGAAAAAATTAATGCGGGCAAAACCAGTTGTAGAAGTTCAATTTACGACTTCATGAGATTCGTACTTCGAAGGAATGATCCAAATAAGGAAACCCTCATATATATACCTCATGTTACCATAAACCTGAGTTCATACAATTCGAATTGCGAAACAACATGATGAATTATTAATTAGTATTTTATTATTGTTACTTGTCCGACCCATATATCTGGATATGTGTTCTAGCATGCGTTCCAACCCACATACATTCATATATGAGTAAGTCAAGGTTGGTTATTAGAAACTGATGATGAAACCAACGAATTATGTTTATAATGGATACCATGCATACCGGGACCACGGCATATTATGTTTTCAGAACCTACCGCGTGGCATATTGGGGAAAGAGTCTTATTGTATGCCCTGAAAAGGAGGTAGTAATCAGGGTGCCGGCACACCCCGTGGAACACCTAGAGGCCCACAGGTAAAATCAAAGTTTTAGTTGCAAAACATACCTAAAACCATTGCAAACAAAATCATGAATCGAAGTTCATCAGTTTTTCCCATACTCTGTGTAAGTTGTCCTTTTTATTACCGATACAGGAATGAGCAAGAGCTTGATACAAGAGTACTACAGTATAGAAGTACTTGGTGTCAATTATTACATTCCCATAATGTGATAATCATGAGTCAAATGTTAACATAGCAGATGTCAGGTGTCAAGTGATAACATGGCAGGTGTCAACATATCAAGTGATAGCACAACAAATATTACTGTTGTATAACATAATATGAGAAAATAATACCGATACAGGAGATCAGTCTGATGATCAAAAAATAATACAATTTTTGAAAAATAATGTTTGACACGGAGAGGGGTTGGCTGGTGTAACGCTTCCTGGAATCAGATGGAAAAGATTACAGCCGGCTTAATCTTCCGGTTACAAGGGAGGGGGAATATTGAATCTTGAATTCCCCCTTTGTTTAGTGCTGGGTTCTTCGTGTGGCGGTGGAGAGTGAATCTTATTCTCCGTTGACCGGATGACTGTTCGGACCGTCGGGGATCTTCTCTTCGGTCGGTAGAGGGAGTAACTCAGCTCCGTCTACCAAAACTCTAGAGGAGGAGGTAGGCGAAGAGCGGCTAGTACTCAGTAAGCTCGCTGAAGGGTTTTCTCTCTCTCTGTCGTTGATCTCTCCTTTGATGTCGTCTTTTTTCCTTCTCGTCGTCAATTGTCCTCCTCTCAATAGTGACGGGACTATTTATAGGGTTTTTAGGGGGTGATTGTGCCCCCTAAAAGTGCTCCACGATGAGGGCCAACTTCCCCGCTACATGGGCGGTGGATGGCGCCATAATCGGGGTGGTTGCAACCGAGACGTGGGTGTCGATCCGACGCGTCTTGATGCTGAGGCGCGGGCTTCGGGCTGACGCGCCTTGATGCTGAGACGCGGGCTTCGGGCTGACGCGCCTTGATGCTGAGACGCGGGCTTCGGGCTGACGCGCCTTGATGCTGAGACGCGGGCTATCTCTCGCGTCTTAATGCTGAGACGCGGGCTTCGGGCTGACGCGCCTTGATGCTGAGACGCGGGCTATCTCTCGCGTCTTGATTGTCACATTTAGCCTTGCGCCTGGATCTTGGATCTCTGTGTTTTGGTGGCTTGTCTTGGTGATTTTTAGACAGCCTACAGAACCCCCTCCAAAGTTTTTGACATTCCGCAGTTAACTGGGACGGATTTCGAAATACTTTGGACTCTAGCTGAGTTCGCCTTCATGACTAGACTGTTGATGCTTCGGCTTTGATCTTATCTGGAGTTTCGTGAGTGTACTGTTGAACTCTTTGAAGCTCCCAGAGTTGATCATGTTGAGTGTTTAGATGCACAGTCTAAACCTCTCCGATTGCTTTTAGTCTGTCATTGGCGCGCTTTAAGCCAGGAGTGGTTGGTCGTCTGCTTGCGTCAGTGTACTGTTGAACTGATTTTGCAGAAGCAGGAGGCCAAACGCAGGTTCTTTTTCAAAAAGCAGAGATGGTACTGCTGTAAAGGCGCGATTTCTGCAATCGTGCGTCCTTTGGCACTGGAGACGCGACTGATTTTCAGAAGGTAGACGCGATATTTGGCCAGACTGAAAGGACGCGAATTTCTTAGAGAGACGCGACCTTCCAAATGCATTCATGGAGAGGCTGACGTGGCATGTCCATCGAGGAGGTGCGTTCTTTGGGCGCGAATTCTGTGTCATGTCATGATTACGCCGCCAGCTGGCCTAGGGAACCGGCGAAATTTCGCCTTTTGGCGCGCGGATTTCCTGGTTCATTAAATGAACTGCTCCACGTGTCGACTGCTGACTCGTGGCGGGGTTGCGACGCATGATCTTCTCCGTTCAGAAACGATTTGGTTACACGCGTCAAGCGGTGACTCGCTGCAGCGTCTACCGGGCCACGCGCCGCGTATCTTCGCGAATCCCTGTGCCTATAAAAGGCAACAGTTGGAGAGATGCATCCTCTTCTCCGAACGTACTTGCTGAGAAAAAAGAAAGAATTTCCTTCTCTGTTCATCTTCGAACTCGCTCGGATTTTTGAACTTTAATGGCCCCCAAGATGAAACCGAGTGCATCGTCCTCAAGGGCGACCGTCGCCGAGGCTGAGAGAGACTCTTCCTATGCGCAGGAGGCTGTTTTCCGAGGTAAAATGCCTCTTCGGCGTGGGTTTCGCCATTAAAACAAGTTCATAGAACCCTAAGAACCCTTAACACAGAATCGTGTTTAATTCTCGGACGCAGTCTTTGAGATGATAACCGGGGCGCAAGTTTGATAACCTGGCGTCGTTAAACTCTGCGTTTCGGATCTTTCACTTAGAAAATCTCTAGTTGTGAAGGATTCGAACGCGGTCTTGGTTTGCAGAACGCGGACTTGATCCTTGCGTTCTGCGCCATCAGCTGCCGATTTTGATGAATCTGGCGTCTGAGTCCAAGTACTTAGAGAAATTCGCAAGTCTTGGTTTGCAAAACGCGGACTCGATCCTTGCGTTTTGTGCCACTTGACGCGGATTTGCAGGTCTGGACGCGGGTTTGATAACTTCTGCGTCCAGTATCTCTTCTGCGTTTGGACGCAGATTCGCAGGTCTGGACGCGGGTTTGATAACTTCTGCGTCCAGTATCTCTTCTGCGTTTGGGCGCAGATTCGCAGGTCTGGACGCGGGTTTGATAACTTCTGCGTCCAGTATCTCTTCTGCGTTTGGGTCATGAACACTTAGCATTTTTCAGCATTTCTCCTTGCTTTTAATGAAGTATCTGATTGTGTCCTTTTCTTTCGCAGTGCGACATGTTTCTGGCCCACTCGTCAAGACGCGCCATTTTGGACATGTAGGTGGTGCTGACCAGAGCTTGACCTTCGTGCAAAGAATGAGTGTCCCATTGACTGCTGACCAGTCGCCGGATCGCAGGGAGAGGCTCTCTAATGTTGACAGGAGAACCTTTCGGGCGTTTATGACCGATGCAGCATTCACAACGGATGCTCGCGTTCCGCTGGAGAAGCCTGCCTTCTTCTTTGGAGATCGCATTCATGATGACGGCCGTCGTGTGTCTGAAGGAACTTACAAATGGCTCCGTCAGATAGGGGATGGACGATTGTTTCTTCCGGATATGGAGAGGATGTTCCCGTTGTTCTACTTCCAACACATGTCCATCCCTCGGAAGATGGAATGGGACATTTCCCAATCTGTCCCTGAAATCACCCTTGGTGACTTTGGCTTCCAGAGGGTAAACCGCCATGATAGTCATGACAGGTCAACCGTCGGCCTATTCCCTGCGTCGCGCAAATCCAATATTCCGGTCGGGGAGATACCACAGCTTGCTGCTACCTTCCTTAACTCGTTTATGGAAGTGGAGGGTGACTATCCTACCGAGTTCCGTGCGCATGGGTGGATCCATTCTACGGGGAATATTTGGTGGAGCAGGATGGTGGTTTTGTCCTCACCGATCTTAAAGAGCTGCTAGAGCATGTGGGACTATACCGGCGATCAGGGCCGTACAGTGGGGTATCCCACCGAGCTCTCACAATTTCTTCGGAGTCCTGGAGCGATATAACTCTCTGACGGGGACATTCTTCACCCGGTTGGAGAGATGGGCCTGGCACTGCACGAGCTGCATGAGGTCTCGGGGCTGGCATCAGGGGACATTCCTTATGAGGAATATGTCCCTACCACTAAGGAGCTCCACATTTTGGAAAAAGAGTTTCCCGCAATATATGAGACCTACTGGGAGGTGATGTGCCACTTCCACATCTGCGGCCAGATAACTACCTGGAGATCAGGAGGAGTCAAGCAGTTGTCTTGGGCTAGTTATCTGTTCAACAACGTTAGCAATAAAGACCTCCCGATAACCCGACTGGCTGCCAGCTCTGATAGGGAAATCGAAGACAGGATTGATCAGGCTCCGAACAGCTTCTACACCACGGAGTCGAACGAGGACGGTTTCGACCCTGACTTGGTTTTGAAAGCTTTCACCATCAAGCCCGGACTCCCATCTCTAGTCGAGCACTGTTGGCGGGCTTCTTGATGCTGTGGTTGAAGCGTTGTGTGGTGCCCACGCTGCCACACGAAGTTATTATTGCCGACGTGGTGTACCCGGCGGTGCTCCTGGCTCATGGCAGCCCCATAGCTCTTCTTCCGGCTGTGGTGGCCGGTATTCAGAGTGGGCTACGGGCGTTAGCCAAGAATTTCTGCGAGCCCCGAAGACTGTTGACCCCCATGGAAAGCCATATGTCGACTCAAAGGGGAATCCGAAGGTGAAGCGCCCTAACCCTCGGGTTGAGCTGCCTTATACGTACCTCATGGCTTGGTACGTGATGCATTGCCCTTCTTTGATGACGGCGGCGCGTGGGGGCACGGTTCGTATCCCATTTGTGCAGCGGCTGGAACGTTCGGAGTGGCGTGACACCTACCTGTATTATATTAGGAAGTGTCTTTCCTGCGCCACGAACTACCAGCTCAACCGCTGCTTTCCAGACGTTCCTGGTGCGGCTTTCGGGGAGTTGTTTGCTGATATCGCTGGTCGGGATGACTTCACACAACTGCCTGCGGGAATCTTCTGGTGGTTGATCAACATCCGGCCGGGATATGTGATGTTCGGCAAGGGACTTCCTGCACCATCGAGCCATACATGCCGAACCGTTTTGCCCGACAGTTTGGCTACGATCAACTCTATGTCGGGAAACCCAATGCTCGGCTCGCCTTCGAAGGGAACCTGTTCGAGGGTGCTCGGGCCTGGTATTACAGTGTGGCTGGAGGGACGGGAGCAACATTCCGTCTACCCAACGAGACGCCCAAGTGCCGCACGAGCTTCAGCTTCTGCGCTTGGTACTTCCAAGCCAGCCAGACACCAGACCTTGTTCCGGAGTCTTCATGCCTTGAGAGCATCAATGCACATCTCGAGGCCAGGTCAGAGTCCGGTAAACGTTCGAAGCTTATCGACCAGTATCTGAAGGCTTATAAGGAGGTCAAGAGACGGTCGAGGAAGGAGCCACAAGCAGCGAGGGCGGAGCCGCGACCGGCAAGGGCAGAGCCTCGAACGACAAGGGCTGAGCCACCAGCCACGAGGGAGGAGCCGCGGGCAAGGAGGTCTAAGCAGTTGGCGAGCAAGCGTAGTCGACGCTCTGCTTCTATTGCTGAGCCTGCCCAAAGAAGGTTCGGAGGGACTTAACAGCTGAAGTCTCCCAATTCGGAGATATCTCTGCTGGAGTTGAGGCTCCTCCTGAAGACGTCCCTGTTAGGGTTGAGGAACCGTCAGAAGATGAAGATTTCCCCACCCTAGTCCGTGCTCCTAGGTCGCGCAGTAAGACCGTGGAGGAAGGGGAGCTTGTTGACGAGTCCACTGCCGCCGAAGATGACGAGTCAGTGGAGGTCGACATAATGACTGGAGGGGATGTTGAGATTGCAGGCATCTCAGTTCAACCCGAGCCTTTTTCTGCTCATGATGGGAGAGACGAGGCACGGCAGCCGGGGTCTCCTAGCATCTTCATTTCCAGTCTTAGGGCAGTCGACCCTAGTCCTACCACTGGGGTAATTGGAGGTAAGGCTCCTGTTGCGGAGCTTCCTCGCGTTGCGCTGTCGTCTTCTTCGATATCGGGGGAAAGCGCCTTTGAAGACGAGACCGACTATGGCGATGAACCCGCTCTTCCTGATCAGAGCAAATTCTTCCACATCTCGGAGGAGAAAATATATGGGGGCGAGCCATCGACTGCACCATCGTTGGCGATTATCCCTACTGAAGGTACTCTTCCCATCTTCTGTCTAATTTTCTCTTTGCATATTGAAGAGGATGTTTTAACATTCTTCTTTCACGCTGCAGGGCCAGCCGGAGACGCCGACGCTACAACCTCTTCGCGTGTCGAGGAGATGGTGAAAGAGTTGACCCAGCCTGAGAGGATTGAGGTCTCGGCTGCTGAGATACCCTCAAAGGGGGCAGCTGTTGAAACTGGGAGCCTTCCACTCTGGCAGAAGAGGAAGTAACCACTGAGGCTGAGGAGGCTCTCACTCTGCCAGACAAGGAGATTACTGCTGAAGCCAAGGAGACTTCCGCTCCGCAGGATTTGACGTCTCCGGACCTCCAACCTGGTAAGGCAGCTCTGATGCTTTAAATGTTTAGCTCTTCTATCATTGTGGCTAACATCGCGATAACTTGCAGAGAGGACTGAGGGGGTTCAGGTGGAGGGTCCGATGGTTGGCACCTTCCAGAAGGCCATACAGCTCAGGTCTCGGTGGAGGTTTCTGAGGAGGTCGTGCTTACTACCCCTCATTGATCGTGGAGGCTCCTGCAGAGGTAGTACCTCCGGAAGTGTCAGCGGCCGGTCTAGCTCTTGCCGTCTCGACGGCCAGCACGACTCTTGTGCGAGAAGATCCGCCTTATATCCCCTGTCCTGTGACAGAAAAGGGGTCGGGAAGCTTCCTAGGTGGTGAAGGCATGGGGGAACTGGCACGTCAGATGGTGCAGCAATTCTTCGCTTCGATGGGATCATGTATTGATCTCATCTTACGTGGAAACAGCTCGTTCCAATTTGCCCAGACGCTTCTTAAAAATCTGGCCGTGAACGTTGAATTAACCGGAGGCCCTTCACTTGCCAAGGCGTGTCTGCAGGTGGTAGAGCAACTGGGAGACTACCTGCAGGAGCTGGAGTCCTTGGAAGATACTGGCTCTTTTAGTGAGGCCCAGGCCACCCTGACTAGGCTCCTAGCTGCTCAAGAACAAGAGCGACAGGAGGCGGAGGCACAAATTGCTGTAGAGGCCCGCAGCCTTGAATATTCCCAGGCTGAATGTCAAAAACTAACTGCCAATTCAAGGGAATCCGAGCTTACCATGCAGAGCACTGAGCAAGTCATCATCAGTGCTCGTGACACCATTGCCAAGGCTCGGGACACCATTGCCAAGGCGGAAGCTGTGCTTGCGTTCAATGAGAACAAGCTCGTTACCATCAAAGAGGAGCTTGAGGAGCAACAAGCTGCTAAGGCGCGAGCTGAAGAGAGTCTGTCTCTACACTCTTCCAGGGTGGAATCTCTGCGAGCGCAGCTGGCTGCAAAACCCTCCTATCTGAAGAGGAGTGCGGGTCCAAGCCATGGTGGAGGCTGAGAAGGCGCGTCAGATCAAGATGCATCATCTCAGGGAACAAATCCGTTCCTTGGCGAGCCAGGACGTTTAGCCTTCTTTTCTTTTTCCCCTCTCTTTTTTTTTTGTAAAGAAGAGGACACTCTGCTCACCAAGAGTGTTTGTATCTTCTTTTATCATTTTGAAATAAAAGTATGAAAAATTTTTATCCCCTTCTTCTTTGCGTTGCTGTGGATGAATCCACCTGGCTGTGAATGCTAGACTTAGGTAAGACTAAGTTCTTTCAATGAGACGCGGCGTCGGCTCTAAGTCTTCTTGATGAGACGCAGCATAGACGCAGCATAGAGTGAAAACGCGGCCTCCGAACGCAGCGTCAATCACAGGGTGAGACGCGGTTCTTAGTTCATGAGAACTTAGGCAGGACTAAGTCCTTTTGACAAGACGCAGCATCAATCCATAGGGAGACGCGGCCATCATTGTTTCATGAGACACGGCATTCGTTCAGGGAGACGCGGCTCTGAATAACGCGGATCTGCTTCTGCGAAGAAGGAAGCGGATCAGGCAGACGCGGGAGACGCAGCCTTGTGCCTTTCCTTAATTCAAAAATGGATTAAGTGCTCTCTGAGGGGACGCGACTTTGACTCGCGCGGGCATCTTTCTGGGACGCGGATGTGTGGATAGTTCTTCAATCCGCGTCTGGGTGTAAACTCCCAGGCGTTACATACAGCCTGTCATAGGGATTTGGTGTGATCTTTAAATATCAGATGCGGATTTTCCGCTTTGTTTCCCGAAGCAGTTGTCCACGCGTCGGCTGCTGATTGGGCTTGAGTATTGATTCTCTTAAACGAGAAACCAGTGCGGGCGGTTGGAGATCAGCGCCAGCGGCGGTTCTCGAAGCAGCGTTACACGCGTCCGGCCCTTATTGGATCTTGGCAGTTGTGCAGTTATTAATGCCGGCGGTTCAGATTACGGGGCCATTAATCGCTATTATCAGGAGCTGCCTATAAATAGGGCGCCCCTTCTCCCTTCAATCCTGCCTTTGGACTACTTTGTTTTTTGAAAGAGAGAGCGCTTTGAGAACCTTCATCTTCCTCAGACAATTGTCTCCATGGATGAGGATGGCTCTGAAGATGACCCAGGGCTTTTAAGCTCCTGTTTGGTCTCTTTAGGAGAAAACATCTCTTTGCCCTGTGACCGCGTTTGCGTCCTGGTGCAGAGAGTACAACTCTTGACAGAGGTCTCCACGGGTATGCCGTTCGTTTCACCATGACATTTTAGTTTTACTATGGCCTGTACCTTGGCTTCATGTCATCTGGACCCCCTCATGAAGTCTGCATTGGTGCACTCCTTCTGGAATTTGTACCATGGACCTGAACTTCTCCGGACGCGCGTGCAGGAATCTTTGGCACTTGGCGTTGGCGCGTTTTATGGCTAATGCCTTAGCGCGTTTCATAGCCAATGCCTTGGACGAATTCCAAAAAAGGTTTCAGACCCGCACCTTGCAACTGTTCATGGAGATGGCAATTTTCGGCGTCTGTGCCTTTTCGGCGTTTGTGCTCTTTGACCTAGGCACAGAATGGGACCGCGTTTGATTCGCGTTTGTCTCTGCTGACGCAACAGTTTGGCTTGCTGCGCGTGTCATTCCTGCGTCTTGGCAGACTGCATGGATCATTCCCGCGTTTGCCTCTGCTGACTTAGTTTTTCTCTGTTTACACTAAGTTGCAGATTGTTCTAATTCTCTCTTTTTGTTCCTTGCAGGCTTGCTGGGCCCTTGGAAGAATACTTCGGTCGGCGAACTCGTTCAACGTTCACCTATGAGAGAATATATTATGGTCCTCGTCACCTATAAGAGAGTATATTACATCTCTGACGAGGACCCAACCCTCGCCAAGGTCTCTTCAGATCTGGTGCAAGAGACGGATAGGCTGAGTATCGGCGAGGGTGGTCCGGCGGTTGCGGCGGCGGATGAGATCCTCTTCCTCTCCCTACCCCAGAAGTGACATCAAGGACATTCCGTTGGATGGCCTGCTGGGGAAAGGGATGGTGATGAATGCAGGACTTTCTGCTGCCGCTGGACCTAGTGGAGGGTAGCATCCTTTGTGATGACTCCTAAACTTCCTCTCACCCCAGGAGTGACTCCATGTTTGTTGGATGGTCTGCTAGGGAAAGAGACGCGCCTGAACGAAGGGTTGCAGGACCTTCTGTTGCCACCGGACCTCAAGAACACCATTGCTCTTAGCTTAATCAGCTAGGGCGCTTTCGACTTTTGCGTCATCGCCATGGCGCAATCGGTCCAATTATGCACCTGGATCAGATGCGGTTTCAAGGAGTGAGTACGGCCTCTGAGAGAGAGAGGGACTTCTTTGTACTCCTTAATTGTAACACTCATCTAATTGTATAAGAGAGCGTTTTGTATCACTTTCATATGCTTGAATATCAATAAAAGTGACACTTTTCTTTTTGCCTCTTTCTGTTGTCTTGAATGTTTTGTTTTAGAAGCAAAAGAATGATTTGGTGGACCCGCCACTTTATAAAAGAAAGTGACAAGTAGAGTGTGTACCCCCAGAGAAGGTGAACTTTTATCAAGGATTTGGGATTAACTTGATTTAAGATCAGCTGGGGATTTTGATGGAAGCATTGTTTATCGGTGTAATGTTAACCAACAATGCCTCCAAAATGAATTTGATATTCGGTTGGGGAGAATATCAAATGAAACTAGACTCGTGGGGAATCTAGTGAGATTTTACCGTTAGAGGTGTGATATTAACTTAACGGTTTAGAAGTAGCCTTGTCAGAAGTGTAATGTTAACTTGACAAGGACGTGAGTTAGAGGTGTGATATTAACCTAACTCATCAGCATCTCAGTTTATTTGGGAAAACTGAGGGTGTCACTGTCATAGGTGTGATGTTTAACTTAACAGTGATAGTAATGCTAGAGGTGTAATGTTGAACTTGGCATTGGTCGTCTCGGCTTAAAGAAGTCGAGGAAAGGTCATAGCCATAGGTGTATTGTTGAACTTAGCAATGACTCGGATGCTAGAAGTGTAGTGTTAACTTGGCATCGTCCGTCTCGGCTTGGACAAGGAAGTCGAGGAAAGGTCATAGCCATAGGTGTATTGTTGAACTTAGCAATGACTCGGATGCTAGAAGTGTAGTGTTAACTTGGCATCGTCCATTTCAGCTTCGATATGGAAGTCTGAAGAAAGGTAACTGTCAGAGGTGTGATATTAACTTGACAGGCACTCGATGTACCGCTTAGAGGTATAATGTTAACTTAAACAGTAGTTTGTCAGAGGTGTGATATTAACTTGACAAGAATTTGCTTGCGATGGAGCAATTTGAGGACCTGTCATTCTATTGATGAGAATTGACAAGCAGAATTTGAAGTGCCAGAGGTATAGTGTTAACTTGGCAAATTTGAGAGTTTGTAACTCTATGCAGAGTTAACAAGCAAGGTTTGTACTCGACGAGGAGTATTCATTACCAGAGGTATAATGTTAACATAGTAATGATTGCATTTTGTGGTCCTACCATTCTATGGATGAGAATTGGTAAGGGATTTTTGGAGGGAAGAGTGGAATCAAGTCCACTTAGGATTTTTAGCAAACCCTCAGCTATCAACGGATTTGAGGTGCCTTTACCAACTACCGTTTGAGTTGGGCTAGCCATGCTATTCCCCTTAGCATGATAAGTTGTCGAGGACTTATGTTGGGCTTAAAAGCCAACATTTTCCTCTATCTTTAGCCGTCGGAGGCGTTGGAGTTTTTGATCAGAGGTGTATTTTTTAACTTGATCGGCAGGATTTTTAGCAAACCCTCAGCTATCAACGGATTTGAGGTGCCTTTACCAACTACCGTTTGAGTTGGCTAGCCATGCTATTCCCCTCAGCATGATAAGTTGTCGAAGACTTATGTTGGACTTAAAAGCCAACATTTTCCTCTATCCTTAGCCGTGGAGGCGTTGGATGTTTTTGATCAGAGGTGTATTTTTAACTTGATCGGTGGAAGAATGCCATCTAGGATAGTATTTCTTCAGGAATTTGCCATTGATTGGCATCATGAGTGTATCGCCATTTGAGGTTATGAGGCGATACGATCCATTCGAGTAGACTGACTCTACTACAAACGGCCCTTCCCATTTGGGTTGGAATTTTCCTTTCGTCTTGTGCGTCATGACCATGGGTCTTCGGACGGCTAAGACGAGGTCGCCTTTCTTGAAAGTTCGCGGTTTGACTTTCTTGTTGAAGGCTCTGGTGATACGAGCTTGATAAAGCTCGATTTGTTGTTGGGCCTGCAGACGCTTGTCGTCCAAGGCTTCCAATTCTGGAGTCGCTGTCGATGCTTCTCCTCTGTTGTCATTTCCGCTGTCAAGGCGACGCGTAGAGAGGGAATTTGTTTCCAATGGAAGGACGGCTTCGCATCCGTATACCAAGGAAAATGGCGTGGCTTTAGTTGGGGTTCGCACCGTTGTGCGGTAGGCCCATAAGCATTCACCCAGCTTGTCGTCCCAGTCTCGTTGACTTTTCGAGACGAACTTTTTGAGAAGCTTGCCAATAGTCTTGTTGAAGGCTTCTGCAAGACCGTTAGCAGCAGGATAGTATGCCGTTGAGGACACACTCTGGATTCTGAACTTCGCGCAGAATCTCTGGAAGGCCTGGCTGATGAACTGGGGTCCATTGTCATGGATGATACGCCGAGGCACACCGAAGCGGTAAATAACGTGATGTTTCACGAACTTGATCACGTTAGAAGATTTCACTCTTTTCAAAGGGATAGCTTCGGCCCACTTTGAGAAGTAATCGGTTATCGCTAGAATGAACCGATGTCCTTTCGATGATGGTGGGCTGATAGGGCCAACCACGTCCATCCCCCACATTTCAAACGGCCAAGTAGAGGTCGTAGAGTGGAGGTACCCTGGTGCTTGATGGATGAAATCGCCGTGTATTTGGCAGGCGTAACATCTCTTAGCATAAGCGACAGCATCGGCAATCATCTTGGGCCAATAGTAACCCATCCTTTGGAGTCGATGTGCCAATTTCGGGCCAGGTTGATGAGCTCCACAAGTACCATCGTGGGCTTCTTTCAATACTCCTTGGGCTTCTTTTGATGAGAGGCATCGGAGCAGGATCCCGTCATGCGATCGACGATACAATGTTCGCGAAATCGCATTATAGTAGAATTTGGGGGCTTTCCTCCGAATGGCGGCCGCCTCCTTGGTGTCTTCGGGCAGAATGCCGTATAAGACAAAATCAATGTAGGGGAATCGCCAGTCTTTAAGCCCGAAGCGGTCGACACTTCAAGTGTTTCTTTACCGCGACGATCTTCCGCTGACCCGGGTAGTCTCCGAGGGGAATTTTTGGACAGTATAGGTCGTGGCTATAGACGAATACTTTCTCCATTGCTCCAGCTGGAAGAGCTAAGGAAGCAGTGAGGGATGCGAGTGCATCCGCATGTGCATTTTGCCTGCGCGGTACATGGTCGATGTAGAAGTTTGAAAACCTTTCGGCCATGTGAATTGTCGCGTTGTAGTAGGGTACTAGATCTTCATGTCTGGCCTCGTACTCTCCGCGAACTTGGCTGACGATGAGTTTAGAGTCACCGTAAGCCTCGAGATTTTTAACGCCAATCTCATCGGCGAATTGCATCCCAATCAAAAGAGCGTTGTATTCCGCCACATTGTTGGAGCAGGGCTCGGTTAACGAGATAGCTCGGGGAATCACATAATTTTGTGGGGAGACGAGTACTACTCCTACCCCCGCTACTATGTGTCCCTTCGGGCTTGTCCGTGATGCACCGTCGAAGAAAAGTTGCCATACTTGACTTTCGAACGATGTCTGAGTCAGGTAGACTTCGGCGGCCTCATCTGGGAGATCCTCATAGAGTTTGGCTGCCCTTGGATCTGGGTGCTCAGCTAGGAAGTCCGCCACCGCTTGTCCTTTAATGGCCTTCTGGGGTAAAAAGTGCATCTCATATTGGGATAACAATATAGCCCATTTTGCCAGCCGGCCATTTAGTGAAGAAGGCTTTGTCATAAGTAACCTCAGAGGGTTGACTTTTGATATGACATTTATAGTCTGGCCTACCAGATAGTGTCGCATTTTCTGAATGGCGAACACTAGTGCCAAACATTCCTTCTCGATCGGGTTGTACCGATGTTCGGCTCCGATCATTGTTCTACTCAGATAGTAGATTGCCTGTTCTCGTCCTTGTTCATCATTTTGAGCTAATAGAGCTCCCAAGGAATGATCCATTGCTCGGACGTACACCAGGAAAGGCTTTCCGGACACCGGAGCTGCAAGGACTGGTGGTTTGGGTGAGGTAGTGTTTGATCTCCTCAAATGCTTTTTGACAAGCGTCGTCCCAAATGAATGAAACACCCTTTTTCATCAGCTTGGCGAAGGGTTGGCATCTCCCGAAAAGGTTTGATATGAACCTGCGGATGTACGCCAATCGTCCTTGTAATCCCCTGAGCTCCTTGAGGCTTCTGGGGGGTTGCATCTCTTGGATAGCGCGGACTTTCTCTGGATCCAAATAGATTCCTTTGGAAGTCACAACAAATCCTAGGAATTTGCCACTGGCTACCCCCAGGAAGGATTTGGTGGGGTTCATCTTCAATTGATGAGCCCGCATGATGTCGAAGACCACCTTCAGGTCTGCTATGTGATCACTTTAGTGCGACTCTTCACCGCGATGTCATCGACATAGCATTCCACCGTTTTCTGCATTTGCTGATGGGAAAATGGCGTTCATGGCCCTTTGGTATGTTGCCCCTGCATTTTTCAGTCCGAAGGGCATGACGGTGTAACAATATACCCCTAGAGGAGTCCTGAAGGAGGTATGCTTTTCGTCATCGGGATACATCTTGATTTGATTGTATCCTGAGAACCCGTCCATAAAGGACATTCGCTCGAATCCACAAGTATTGTCAATCATGACATCTGTGATTGGCAATGGGAATTCGTCTTTGGGGCAGGCCTCGTTTAGATCACGGAAGTCGATACAGATCCGGATCTTCCCGTTCTTCTTGGCGATGGGGACGATGTTGGCTACCCAGTCGGGATGTTGTTCTTCCCGGATGAGCCAGAATCGATGAGCTTTCTGACTTCTGATTGAATTGCCTCCATTATCTCTGGACGGAACCGTCGCTGCTGTTGTTTAACAGGCTTCATGTCTGGATTGATGTTGAGGCGTGCATAGCCACTGAGGATCAAGTCCAGGCATGTCCTCATAATTCCGGCGAAGACATCTATATACTCTTGTACAAGAGATATAAATCCTTCTTCTCTGGAGGCGACAGGCCGTCACTTATGAAGATGGGCTTGGGGTTGGTCTCATCTCCTAGGTTGATCTGAACAACCTTGTCATCTGTGGGTGCTCACGCTGTCCAAAGCGGATATCCCAAAGAGCATTCAAATGTTTGATCCAAGGATCTGTATCAGGTTGGATCATTTCTTCAACTTCATCTTCTAGATGGCCTGTTGAAACCATGTTTACTGAAAGCCCTTTGAAGATGTTGCCGACACTGACATCTGACTCCCATGATGACGTGTCTGAAGAGCAATTGTTGCTCGACGATTCTTGAGGATCAGAGGCTGATGGGACCGGAGTTGATACATAGCCCAAACCCCTGCGCGTCCGATGATAATAATCGGGGGCCTTCCCTTTTGGCACAAAGGATCGAAAGAAGTAGCGTCCCCTTCCTTTGCCGAAGTTCAACCCGGGCTTGTTGTTATATCGTACCCCATTTGCTTCATCATTCTGAGTGCTTCGATTCATAATGGTCGAGCTGAGGGGATCCTCCTCGCTTTCCGATTCTTCGCGGGGCATTGGTTCAGACGAGATTCGCCCAAAAAGTATTGGTCTTTGGCCTTTTCGTCTTGCCGGAACCAAGAATATAGATTCCTGCGCATCGCCATTATCCTGGTATGTCCCGAAAGATGATTTTACTGGTACATGCAATGATGTCAAAGCATCCATTGCCGACCAGATGTCATCGTCTACGTCGGTAGTAGTATCCGACGGTATTGAATCGGATGCACACGCAGAAAAATATTCAAAGTCTAGATTCTCTAATATACCAACCGCCTGCATCGTCGGTGGTATTATCAACATCGAGCTTATTAGTGCTCTTTACAAGTGGTTTTAACTCCCACAGGCACTTTTCTTGCTCGGGCTCAGTGTCAGCCTCATTACCAGAGTCTGGCGCCTCCAGTTGCGGGGTTTCGTCCACTGGATCCTGATATAAAAGGGAATCCGTGAAATAATTCTCGACTCCCTTGAACGGATACCTTTCGGCAACCAACGTTTGCACCTTCCCACTCGCGTCAATGTATTTCATGACTTGGTGAAGAGTGGAGGGAACGATGGAGTTGCGGTGGATCCATGGTCGTCCTAGCAGCAGATTGTAGGAAGTGTCGGCGTCGATGACATAGCATGTCACCTCCGACTTGAGGCTCCCAATCTGGCACTTGAGCTTGATCTTCCCCATTGGACGGGTGCCGTTGGCATTGAACCCGTAGATGGTCGTCTGTGTAGGCTCAGACGGTGAGTAGGGATGCCGAGGTGTTGCATGACTCGGCGGGGCATAATGCTCAATGCGGACCCTGGATCTACCTGAATGCGGTTCACCTCAGATGATCCGATGTAACCTGTGAAGTACAGGGGTCGATCGTGTTTCCCTTTCACCTGCATATCATCTGCCGTGAAGGTGATGCAGGGGGTATTCTGGAAGTGTGGAGGCAATCCTCTACATCTTCCTCCTTCGGCACCTGGGTCATGAAGACCTCAGCATTTGCCAGAGCTTCTTGCAGAGCCTCTCTGGTTGACTTTGATAGCCTCAGGAGTTCATACAAGGTGATGCGTGCCGGGATGTTGGCTAGTTGAGCAAAGACATCGAAGTGGTAAGGTGTCGAGGATCCTTCCGCTGCACCTCTTGGAAGGGCTCGAGAGAACCGAGTCTCCTTCTGCTTTACCACAGGTGGCTTCGTGGAGGGCTTGGCTGATTCTACGGTTGGTTGCGGAGAAGCCGCTGCCGTCTCGCCGTACTGCTTCAAGTATGCCTGTCCTGAACGGGTCCCCGCCATCGGTTGGCTGGGCTCTGCGGCCAGGACTATTGTTTCCTCTTCTGAATCAGTCAGCGAGGGAACATCATCCTCTGCTTCTCGGGAGGAAGCACATACCACATGGCAGGACGAAGCTTTTGCATTGCTTTGGACTTCCTGTTGGTTACAGTAGTCCATTGTTGTCATCGACGAGGTCAGGGTGGACCCACATGGTTTCCCCCTGAGGTGTAGGGACGGCTACCAAGCCCTTCTCCTGCTGCTGGTGAGGGTCTGTGTTGACCACTTAATTCTCCTCTTGGAATAGGAGTTACCCCCGCAGGCGTTGGAGGTTGTCTCCCGAACTGGAGAACCGAGTTACATTGGCCGTGACATTCTTCTGCTCTGGTCGGAGCTTGAGCACCTCCGCGTCAATCAAAGCCTGAAGAACGTCCTTGAAGACGTAGCAGCTTTTGGTAGGATGTCCCAACATCCTGTGGTACATGCAGTAGTTGGGATTGTCGGTCTTGCCGACTTCCTCCGGGCGTCTAATTTCAGGGAGTTTCAGTCGATTGCTCTTGTTGAGTAGCTTGAAGAGCGAATCGACGTGTTCCTCCTTGAAGGAATACTGCTTGTTGGGGCGTGGCTAGCTGAAGAGCCACTTGCCCTGCTGTTTGAGGTTTGGCGGGAGATTTGGTCTCCGTCGCCAAATTATCCTTCCGCTTCGTCTGGAGGGAGGTGTCTGGTGCCGGTGCACCGCCTTGTCGACCTTTCCGGCCGCAGCTTGCCTTCCTCTGCCTTAACACGGGCAACAATCTCCTCAGCTGTTCACCCTGTTGGACTAACTGCTTCCAGGTGCGGCTTTCAGCAACTCCTATTTGAGCAAGGAGTGAGGTTTGGAGATTGTGGCGGCATGTTTCCACCAGGGTGGCCTGGGTCATACCGCTTGGGCACCGGAGTGCCGTGTTCCGAAATCTTTCCACGAAAGATTTGACGGACTCCCCTCTCCGCTGTTTGGTAGCTAAAGGGTGGGCATTGTGACTTCGGAGTCATCTTCGAAGAAGCGTGTCAAGAACAGCTTCTCTAGATCCCCCCAGTTCTTGATAGAAACCTCGGGAGCTTCATAAACCACTCAAAAGCCAACCCTTTCAGGGTGCCGATGAACAGTCGCGCCAGAATGGCGTCATTATCTACCACATTCCCGGTCTGAGATTTGAAGTAGTAGATGTGCTGGTTGGGTGACCCCTTCCCGTCGAATGCTTGGAGGGTTGGAGCCTTAACTTAGGAGGGTATGGAACTAAGTCCCACTCAGCCGGATAGGGCCGGACCACTCCAGCTTCTGGAGGTCCTTGCGATTGGCAAGGGCCTCGAGGCGTCGTTCCAAGACTCATCTCTCTTAGCATGAGTCTTCTCCTGGTCTTGGTCGTTCTTGCCTGCGACGAGGGCTTGGACACATCCGAGGTAGATCGTCGTGTCTCGTCAGAAGATTCGGAGGGTGGGCTTCCTCCCTTTCTCCCTTCCCCTTCGGCCGTCTAGGGGGAGATCTCGCTCTTTCTTCAAGCAATTTCTCAAGCATATGCTTGAGGGAGTCAATGGATCTCTATTGAGAGGCAATTATATCCATCGGGTGCTCTGCGTCTGTTCTAAACGCCTGGCCGTCTCCTCAGGAGTGTCTGCCATGTAGGCGGAAGCCTCCTTCTCGACGGAAGAGTTTGAGGCCTGCGACTCCACTATAGCGGTAGTGAGAACCACCCATTCTAATGCCGCGGGCTAAGGCATTATAGTCAATTGGGGGAATGGCCCCTGTCCGGGTGCGAGTGTGTTGATACACCCCCTCCGGCTCAGAGTCAGATTCCCTGAGTTGACCATTAGTTGTTTTCCCTTACTTCTGCTAGTCATGTTTGCAGTAAGCTCCGGGTATTCAACATCTGAGAAGGTTCTCCT